>JASANE010012984.1:0-21151 GCA_030248225.1 Trileptium ribeirensis
TCTCGTTCCACTCGCTCGCTTTCCACTCGAATTCAAAAGTAGCGAGAAGAGACTTTAAGTTTACACGTATTAAAATATGTGATGAGTTATTACAAACATAATGATTTTCGGAAGATTAGTTAAATCTTTATGTCCTGAATTTATGTACATTGTGAGTACCGATGAACAATTATTGGTCGTTGTGAGGTATCGAACCCTGAAATCTCTAGTGAAACTCATGAATATTGGCAGAATTTATACAGTACAACGCATCGACATGTATCAATTAGTTCTTGTCAAACAACTATAGTGATAAAAACATTAAATTGGCACCGGTATTCGATGTTTAATGTATACACATTTTGCACACTAAGTTTCGTTCAGTTTTTGGCAACGTTAGTTTGCATTCATATTATACTAACATGAAACCGTGTCTTTAAGTTGTATATCACACTGGAGACGTTGATCATCGAGACTCTATAATTTTTGACAGTGTGCCTTTCTTACACTCTCAGAAACAATCTAATGACAATGTTTTTAAGTTCGGTTTTCTGTTGTACAAGGTGAATTGCAACCTTGGTACTTTATAAACACTGTGAAAAATAGCAAAGTAAAGATGAAATACAGACGAGATAAACCATTATCCGAAGTTACCAAAAAGTTAAAACTAACACTCTAGAGCAGCGATCTTCTCGGGAAATGTCCATTCGTTCTCCTTTGTCAGTTGTCCAAAGAATCGTATATTTTGAGAAACTGCCGGTTTAACGTAGAAATTTTTCAGCTGTCGCATCATTTCTGCCTAAACCATTAAGCTAAAATCCATAACCGGAAATTTAATATAATGGAACAATAAAGCTTGTATTTAAATCGACAATCGACATTGTCATAACATCTCAAATACTTGTTTCATGCAAATAATACGTCTCAAATAATTTCAGGCACTATTTCTACGTTGCGTTGTGTGTTTCATTCTTTGCTTTGCCGCAATGCTTAGTACAACCCCTAAACCATTTCGAGTATATGATTTACATCATGCACTCGGAATGGTTTAGGCGTTGTACTAGGCTATAGCATCATACTTAAAAATGAAACATGCCACGCAAGGTGGAAATAACACCTGAAATATATATTAAGTGGCAAAATGTTATTCTATACATATGTGGTCTCATCCGTACATGCTAACATTTTAATTAGGCAAGCGTCTGTACAGGAAACATTCCGCTCACGTCTGAAATCTATCGATTAAACTATGCTCTAACAGTACAATATTACCCCATTACTTAAAAATATACAGTTTTTGGGAAGTTAATAACCACATTGATAATATTAAATGCAAATACAGTAAAAAAATCTGCTAAAATAAACTAAAGCAATGATATTAATGGCGAAACAATAATGCTATATTCACAGCGTTGTTCCTAGTACCAGTATCTTATTACCTAAAACATCTGCAATAGCTTTATGCTACCTGAAATTGATGACTGGCTGCACTCATAGGAAGAAGAGTGTAGGCAAAATAAATACAATGAAGAAATCCGTTTGTTCCTTGATTTATTGACATTTTCAGCCGTTCAGACGTGGCTCATCATTACCACACATACGCTCATAAAATTTCAGTGATTTACTACCACGCTATCTCCATTTATTAGGCATTAATCGCTATAATATTTTGAAACTCAGAGTGAAGATCGATGTTTCGATGCGACGACCAAAATGATTATTTATTATTTTATCTTGGACTTCTTGTACCTTAGCTAATCGGAAAATTATTAGTCTTGCGGCTGAGTATGGCAAAAGTAATGAATACGGTTCTTTGCATAAGATATCCAAAATTTGACAATACTGCAGATTTCTGACTGGAATCGCCAAGCTGTAGATAGCAGTTCAAAAATTTTAATACATTTCGTTAAATTATTAAATCTCATAATGCTGTTTCAGAAATTAATTAAGCACCTTGTTTCACATAGCAGAAACATACAAAACCAGAAGGGAGCGAAACCTGCTGCTAAGATATCAGCGTAAACCGACCGAATGTCGTATAATTTTGAAAGTGTAATTACCAGTTTCGAATCATATAGCAAACTGAACCAACCTTGAGGGCGTCAAAACGCGCCTGGCTTGGGTTGAAGTTGACTAGCTTTTCAAGAATCCTTTTCACGACAAGGTCTGAAACGTCATTAAAAATAATCATAACATAGCACTTTTATCATATTTCCTTGATATTAAAAACTTCCTTAAAATCATGTAATCCCATATTGCGTACAATTAAGGAATTTTTTTTCCTGTATTTATAGGAAATACTCATACTTAGTAGATATATTAATTTAGTAGGGAAATTACAAGTAGAAACACATAGTAGAAGAAGTTTAGTACTAAATATTCAGCTCTAATATATTTCAGGAAATATTTCCTTCATTTTCAAATATAAGATTTAGCAATAATTTCTTAAATATGTGATCAGTACCACTGCTTACTATGCAGAGAAATTTCCAATAAATATAGGAATAATATATGTTGGAAAAATTTTCTTTCTTACTGGCAAGAAAAATATTCCATTGGATGGTTTTATGGAAGTGTAACCTTTATATTAAGGGAAGAAATAACAGTGAAATTAAAATATAAGATTTAATAAAAAAGCAAACGAGAATCGACAAACCTTAATCCAAGAATGGAATGAGTCGATACTTTTTTGTTGCGTTGACTTGCCACTCTCTCTCACTCTCAACCACAAGAAACACGTTGTTTACTACGACAAATGAGAAACAATCTAGATCGCTGGATTTCATGATCCTCATAAAACGACGACCCCAGACCTCATAGATAAACGAAAATCCCGGCATAGTTGCAACCATATCACATAGTAACTTCTTAGAAAATTATGTAGGACAGTAACAACAGGTATCTTGTCTCATTAAAGACAGCTAATATTGGCTATTAATATGATCAGTCACCCGCCATAAAACCGGACAATTAAAAGTGGTTTGTAATTTCTAGATGAAAGCATAACGAAAGATTCAAGATGATAAAACATAAATAGTTAAAACATTGACGCTACAATAAAAAAATTCCAAAATACAATAGTATTTGGCATAAATCTATACGTCATAGGTGTCGACGGAGGGGTAGGGCGTAACCCGTAAGAGTCGGAGCCCTCAAGGCAAATCTACTTCTCCTGAAGGGTCCACACCCATCGCGCGCCACAGGAATGGAAAATTTAGAAATTTTAGCAAAAATTGGGTGAACATGTGCAAAACTTGAGGTACGATTGGAAAAACATAGAGGAAATTATGAAAGATTTATCACAAATCGGGGAAAACTGTAGCAAAATGGGGTAAAATTTTGAGTTCTTAAAAATTTAAAAAATTATCCTTCCTTTCGAGAACCTCCCTTCCGCCGACCATCTATCGCCCCAGCCCAACCACGCCCCCAAGACGACGGACATTCGATATCTATACTATACGTATTATGACGTATGCATATTCGCAAAACGTCCAAGTCTTTGTCAAAGATTAAACCATGACGCCCGTAACAATCGTTCCGCGCATGCGCAGAACACAAAAACGCGTTAATACAGTCCTATTAAGCCATATGAATGATCATCTTAAGACTCAATGCTTGAACAGCGACAATAAATACATGTTGAAAATTTTTAGCTCTAAATTTAAGGGAACACTTAAAAAATAATTAAAGCTCCACCGTTTACCATACTTTCCTACAAAAAATTGTCAAAAGTTTATTCAATTTTTAGCTAAAATTTGAAAATGTGAACAAATTTTTGTAAGATATTACGTTTATACATACCGAATTCGCCTGTGAAACAAATTTGATCTAAACATTGTAGCTTAGTTATATATGCACTAAGGAAACTAGTTTTCTGTTTGACACCACAACATTCGTTCAAATATGAATAGCTGAAAAAGAAATCTGCTACGCGTAGAATTGCTGTCTGGTTAAACGGCTTCAAATATGTCAGAAGGATTGAAAATTATGTTGTAGTAACAAACAGCTTAAGAGCAGATTTCAAATGATGCTGCACACAACGCAATTTAAAATATTGCGAGATGTCATGCAAATGTCACAAAACTTTACACATGTGTTTTTACAATGGTATCAGGTCGTTATTACATGTGAGTACCAGGGCCTTATTATCCCAGGTCACAGAACGGTTCACATGGAAAAAATTTTAGTAAATACTTTAATAACGCTATCAAAATTGAAAGCATTTGTAATGCTACGTATGTAATTCTCTTACAAGGATCTTCAGAATATTTTCGAGCCAATGCTATTTACCCATGTCCTAGTTTGTTTCCGATGCGATGCATAACTTAATAAACACAAATATTACACAACATACAAGAACAACTTTAGCAAATTTTAACTACAGATGTGGTGGTATGTTAATTTCTAGTAATATCTTTCTGGAAGCCAGTATTATGGCTACAAAAACACGCGATAACCGTAAAGCAACTGGAGAGATATTACTTTCTTTTTCTTGGAACCCATCGACAGTAATGTGTAATCCAGTATAATCGTAAGAAATTGCGTAATCGATTCCTGCTTTTTTAGCCGGATATAACTGTTCGGTCAGAGCGTCGCTAAGCAGCCTCCAAACCATTGTATTTAAGACGTAATTGAAAACATCGGTATTTGCATACGATGATCGTATCTGAAAACGTGATGCAAAAATAACTTTAAATATAGTTCCTAAAATACAAGGTGAATAGTCTTTAATACACGGTCATATTTTGAGCAAAACGTCACCACGTTACGTATACCATGTTCATTCTACTCAGTTGTTGTTTAAATATGTTCAGCAAATAAGTAATAATAATTTGTTTAACTCTTCCTAAAAATTATAACTATTGCCTCGTTCCGCGAGAAAAGCAGAGTGAGTGAGGTTAATCTTCGCTTAGCAAACATATGACGAAACATTGCCACCGTATTGACCTGTGCATATGACGCAAAAAAGTGAGGCAACTATGTTTGGATTTTCTAAATGTAATAACGATGGTTACGTTAAAGTCTATACGACTACAAACGGTTTTTCTCCAAAGCCAAACCGGTTTTTGCTGCTAGGTGATTTTCGAAAAACCAACCATTATTGAAACAATTTTATTAAATTCACGGCACTGGAAACGTGCTACCTAATAGAAATATATTGAACGGAAATACTAATGTGGTTTGTCGACTCATACAATAGGTCCCCTGGGCATGAGTGACTGTCGCTAGAGCAAAGTTCACACTGGTATTACTTTAAGATAACTGGACTAGTGTCACTTACTCTAATTTGTATTATAGCTTTCGGAGTTTTAAAAGTATTGTCTTGATAGTACCACACATGGGTAAGATTGGAGCTGTACACAAGCTCTGGAGTTTCTGATGCTTCGGAATCGCGCGGCAGTAGATCAGTTCGGGAAGGTAAATATTCGTTGGGCAAAGGAATGTTGAAAAGCGGGCTGACGCCAGCTGTTTGAATTTTATTTTCAAACAAATCGTCGAATGAGTCAACTGAAAACATCACGTCATACCTAAAATAAATGATGGTTGATATACAAAAATGTAGTTGTAAAAATTTATGACATATAATTAAAAAACTTAATTTATTAAAAACATGACGAATACAAAATATGTCGATATCAACCTAGAGTGTTGCCATAGGTTTACAACAAGAAAAACAACAAGGCAAATTTTCTACAACTTATCGTCGTTCTCCGACGAGCACAGCAGCTAATTTCTGACATATTTAGCTCAGACAGTGCTTTATGTTTGTTTATATTGATACCACGGATTCTAAGAATATTTTACACAATTATAACTAAACGGAATTAAATGTATAAATATCCAAATTTACGGACATCCAAATAAAATATAAATAGATCGCGCAACTAAAATATACCTCGAGATTATCACTAAACTTTAGCCGCTACACAGATGCAGCCCCTAGCAAAATCGCCTGGACCAAACTGTTTAACTAACCACGCTTCTGTTTGATCAAGCTCGTTTTCAAATTTGTCAGAAAGTCGATATATATTTGCATTATCAGGAATGAGGTATTGCAAAAATTGTTGGTATAATGCTGGATCGTATTCAAGAACCTCATATGGAGCCGAGTTGATCTAAAATGCATATATAGTTGAGTTTAATTGAAACCTACCGAATTGCCATTAATAAGAAACCATTGCACATTTCTGTAAAATTAAGCAATTCTAGATGTTAAGCAGTTAATGAACTTTTGCAAGGCATATTAGAAAGTCTATGTTTATTATCGGTAAGCTACTAAAATATAACGAAAAACTTCGCTATTACGTATGTTCCACACTTAAGCTTTCATCATCCGTACAGCCTCGAATAATTCAACTCTAGTTGCAGTTTGTGTAGCATCGGGACCATATCACCTTGTAGAAATTTGTTATAATCGCGATACCACTATTTTGGCTTCATACAATTGCGCTTACTTTTATTTAGTAGTCAGATTTATATATGTATAGTAATTAGGTTGCTTGTTGGAATTAGTGCACTATTATGATACATTTGTTATGCAGACGAGCCAGGCACTGTACACCTACATCGTCCAGATTCAAACCTAAAAACGAAATCATATACCCTATGATATGTATTGGTGTGAGACAGTGAAAAATAAGGCACTAATCAATATTGGTGCTCCCAATATATGTATTACACCCATTTTACCTAACAAAGAGAGTATAAAGTGTATCCGACCATTTCACTTCAAATACTAAATTTGAAAGATGGATAATAAAGCTGTGACTATTTTTACTTGAGTAATAGACGTTACAAAGTAAACTTTTCACTTATCAGTTATATTTTGTTATACAAGAAATTTGGGGGTTAATTAAGTATTTGTATTTTAAAAACCGTTGGTATTTCAATTATTTGTCACTGCTTTCAAAAATTGCAGTCAGACTTTAGCTTTCATGCAAATGATCAAAAAGTAATCCAAAACCACATTTATCTAGACTCAATATTATGTCAAAACGAAACGGTTTCATATTTCCTATGCAAAACGTATAATCATTTACTGATTACACATGGAATGCCAAAGACAATAATGTGAATACTGTCCAGACAAGGTGTAGCAAGGGTACGGTATTTCATTACTGACTGTGTAATGATTTCGTACGGTTCTTCGCGATCCTTTTGTTATACGAAGTAGTAAGAACAAAAATATCGATATTTCACATTAATTGCTTTGCAGAACCAACACTTGTTTTAAGTGTTGCTTTTTTGATCAGAAACGATAACAGAATAACGCAAAGTTTCACTTTTAATACTGATATAAGTTCAGTATACGACTGAATAAATATTTTAATAGACTTGAAATTTCCGAATTTTAGATTTTTATGTTTGCGACTAAACCAGGTATATCCTTCATAACACGGCAGGTATTTTGCATTTAAGTCATTAATGTTTTAGCCCGATTATGGCAATGCAATACCATTAAAGAACCAAACTTTCAACATAAATAAAAATTTAATATCATCTCTGAGGTGGGCGATATTCGTTTGAATAAACTGAATTAAAATTCGGTGATATTTTTGTTTAAGTTCAGCATTATTATTTTGTCTACGTATTATTACTATGTTTTATATGTATAAGATTAAACGGCTTTATTCATAATCTAGCAGTTTATAATATCATCTCTGAGGTGGACGATATTCGGTAATTGAAATTCGCTGAAAGTTTGGCTTAAGTTCAGCATTATTATTACTATATCCACGTATTCATACTATGTTTTATATGCATAAGATCAGGCTGCTTTATTCTTAATCTAGCAGTTTATAATATCATCTCTGAGTTGGGTGATATCCGTTTGAATAGTTGTAGATCTGCGCATGATCAAGTTTATATGTAGAAAAATTGAATACTATATAATAATATGTAAAATAGACAAAAATCATTGTTCTATAGAAATGTGAGTAGTCGCTGATGTAGAAATTTGGACCTAGAAAGAATGAAGATCATCATTTGAGATACTGCCGGAATCGATACGATCATCCTTAAATAATCTTGTAATCCAGGCGCAACTTTCCTCCGAAAAGCTATTAATGAATTAGTAGAAAATTACACGGCAAACATCTTATTACTACATATTAGCAAACACAAAAAAAGCTATGCTCAGATCGTAAAGTTAAGTACTTCTTTCATTTGTATTTAAGCTATCAACCTATATAAATTCTCACTAAGGCAATGAACATACATGCTGAAAGACCGACGTCCCAGGCGTCATAGCGGGTGCTTCGTGGATGAGCCGGTCGGCGAGGGGAGGTCATTGGATGGGGTGATAAATTTTCGAAATTTTTTGGAACTAAATTTTTTTCAAATTTTTGCCAATAATAGTGGAATGTGGAGCGTCAGAAGATCCGGCTGCCTCCCAGAGAGATTGGCAACGCCCCAAGGGGGTGGTCGGGGGTGGTTTGAACCTCAGAGGATAATCCCCCTCTCCACAAGTAAGCGCATCTATTCGCGTTGAACAGGAATAATAGCCGTTCCTAACTTCAAAACTGGTTCCCAATCAACAGCATCGTCTAGTTTTTTAAATATTGACACATGTGATTATGCTTAATGTTTAGATATTTTAACTTTATGTTTTATATATTTTCTAGAGATAAAGAATTACTTCCTTTCTAATAGAGTAAGGATGGTTAAAAACGGAAATCCAAACTGTTATGCTAAGATTGTTCGCACCAGAATGATGCTTAGGACAGTTCGAAAAACGACGAAACAAATTTAATTACACAAATTGTTGACAATTGCCTCTCAGGAAGAAATGGATTCCTCTGCATCATCATATCAGCTAAACAGTTTGCGATAACAGTTCGAACATTTTGTTTGGGACAAATTACAACAGCAAAAGTTTGCAAATCGTGTGGAGGTGTTGGTTCACTTCACTGAGAAGCCTTTCTCAAACGACGGGTGCTGTTTCGCGTAACTATTTCCTTCAGAAATCGTATTGAATTGATTGCAAACACTTACATATAGGAGGTGACGGAAAAAATATTTTTTTTACCAATATTATATCATCTTGCATGTGTTCCTTAGTCAAATTTTCATGTAAACAAAAGTCCACAGTAACCTGAGAAATTGGATATATAGCTAAAGCTTCAACAGCATTTAACACGGCTTCAACGGCACTGCCTTTCTCGCTATGCCTAAAATAATCCAATCAATGAACCAGCAAACATTATATGTTATGATATGTATAATTTGCACTTATTACGTTTTGTGTGATGAAATGTTCTCGCAATACAATGAAGCGCTAAATAGCTTTTACGCTGCAGTTTCCAGTTATTTGTTTAAGTGATTTTTGTTTGCAGGTTTCAGTTGACAAATTATTTGGCGTAGGAGAGAATTATTCCGTTTGCATTGCATATAAACATGACCACAATATACTAGTTAAATACTTATTGCTTCCTGAATTAATAGTGCAATAAACTAGCAATTACAAAATTCTTACTGTATTAATAGTGCAACACTGCATACGCAAAACGTATGAAAGCATTAATATATTACTGGCTGAATAAATTGTAGTTTAAAAACGAAATAAGTGCCTGATTTTTAAAATTTTCAAATATTGTTGCCTAAAAATATACTCAGGTAATTATCTTCCACATTATTTCGCGAACAATAAAGATTTCCTAACTTTGAAAAATGCTTCATAATTTCACAGAATTAAAAAATAATTTTAATGATTTCCTTGCGATGCTAATTTCTGTTATAATTTTGACAAAATTCGGACATAATCCTTGCAATGGATCAGCTTCAGTTGGAACTGCGAGATTGCAGCGTAAAGTTTCCAAATCTTACATTAGATGAAATCCAGAAATAAATCCTTAGAAAATCACTGTCTAAAATTATCTGAATTTCCACCAGCTTAACACAAACTTCTATATGCTGGTGTAAGACAAAATGCATAATACTATAATGTTGTCCTTCGAGAGAGTACATTCTTCATACGAAATTACAAGCAAGACTGATATTTAACGACCCAGATAGGGATGAATTTCCATCGGCTTAACATAAACTTCTTATGCTGGTGTAAGGCAAAATGCATAATACTGTAATGTTGTCCTTCGAGAGTAAACTCTTCATACGACATTACAAGCAAGACTGTTATTTAACGACCCAGATAGAGATGAATTTCCACCGGCTTAACATAAACTTCTTATGCTGGTGTAAGGCAAAATGCATAATACTGTAATGTTGTCCTTCGAGAGAGTAAATTCTTCATACGACATTACAAGCCAGACAGTTATTTAACGACCGAGATAGAGATGGATTTCTATCGGCTTAGCATAAACTTCTATATGCTGGTGTAAGGCAAAATGCATAATACTGTAATGTTGTCCTTCGAGAGTAAACTCTTCATACGACATTACAAGCAAGACTGTTATTTAACGACCCAGATAGAGATGAATTTCCACCGGCTTAACATAAACTTCTTATGCTGGTGTAAGACAAAATGCATAATACTATAATGTTGTCCTTCGAGAGAGTACATTCTTCATACGAAATTACAAGCAAGACTGATATTTAACGACCCAGATAGGGATGAATTTCCATCGGCTTAACATAAACTTCTTATGCTGGTGTAAGGCAAAATGCATAATACTGTAATGTTGTCCTTCGAGAGTAAACTCTTCATACGACATTACAAGCAAGACTGTTATTTAACGACCCAGATAGGGATGAATTTCTATCGGCTTAACATAAACTTCTTATGCTGGTGTAAGGCAAAATGCATAATACTGTAATGTTGTCCTTCGAGAGAGTAAATTCTTCATACGACATTACAAGCCAGACTGTTATTTAACGACCGAGATAGAGATGGATTCTACCGGCTTAACATAAACTTCTATATGCTGGTGTAAGGCAAAATGCATAATACTGTAATGTTGTCCTTCGAGAGTAAACTCTTCATACGACATTACAAGCCAGACTGTTATTTAACGACCGAGATAGAGATGGATTCTACCGGCTTAACACAAACTTCTATATGCTGGTGTAAGACAAAATGCATAATACTATAATGTTGTCCTTCGAGAGAGTACATTCTTCATACGAAATTACAAGCAAGACTGATATTTAACGACCCAGATAGGGATGAATTTCCATCGGCTTAACATAAACTTCTTATGCTGGAGTAAGGCAAAATGCATAATACTGTAATGTTGTCCTTCGAGAGTAAACTCTTCATACGACATTACAAGCAAGACTGTTATTTAACGACCCAGATAGAGATGAATTTCCACCGGCTTAACATAAACTTCTTATGCTGGTGTAAGGCAAAATGCATAATACTGTAATGTTGTCCTTCGAGAGAGTAAATTCTTCATACGACATTACAAGCCAGACAGTTATTTAACGACCGAGATAGAGATGGATTTCTATCGGCTTAACATAAACTTCTATATGCTGGTGTAAGGCAAAATGCATAATACTGTAATGTTGTCCTTCGAGAGTAAACTCTTCATACGACATTACAAGCAAGACTGTTATTTAACGACCCAGATAGAGATGAATTTCCACCGGCTTAACATAAACTTCTTATGCGGGTGTAAGGCAAAATGCATAATACTGTAATGTTGTCCTTCGAGAGAGTAAATTCTTCATTACGACATTACAAGCCAGACTGTTATTTAACGACCGAGATAGAGATGGATTTCTGCCGGCCGAGATAGAGATGGATTTCTGCCGGCTTAACATAAACTTCTATATGCTGGTGTAAGGCAAAATGCATAATACTGTAATGTTGTCCTTCGAGAGTAAACTCCTCATACGACATTACAAGCAAGACTGTCATTTAACGACCCAGATAGAGATGAATTTCCACCGGCTTAACATAAACTTCTTATGCTGGTGTAAGGCAAAATGCATAATACTGTAATGTTGTCCTTCGAGAGAGTAAATTCTTCATACGACATTACAAGCCAGACTGTTATTTAACGACCGAGATAGAGATGGATTTCTACCGGCTTAACATAAACTTCTATATGCTGGTGTAAGGCAAAATGCATAATATTGTAATGTTGTCCTTCGAGAGTAAACTCCTCATACGACATTACAAGCAAGACTGTTATTTAACGACCCAGATAGAAATGAATTTCCACCGGCTTAACATAAACTTCTTATGCTGGTGTAAGGCAAAATGCATAATACTGTAATGTTGTCCTTCGAGAGAGTAAATTCTTCATACGACAATACAAGCCAGACTGTTATTTAACGACCGAGATAGAGATGGATTTCTACCGGCTTAACATAAACTTCTATATGCTGGTGTAAGGCAAAATGCATAATACTGTAATGTTCTCCTTCGAGAGAGTACATTCTTCATACGAAATTACAAGCAAGACTGATATTTAACGACCCAGATAGGGATGAATTTCCATCGGCTTAACATAAACTTCTTATGCTGGTGTAAGGCAAAATGCATAATACTGTAATGTTGTCCTTCGAGAGAGTAAATTCTTCATACGACATTACAAGCCAGACTGTTATTTAACGACCGAGATAGAGATGGATTCTACCGGCTTAACATAAACTTCTATATGCTGGTGTAAGGCAAAATGCATAATACTGTAATGTTGTCCTTCGAGAGTAAACTCCTCATACGACAATACAAGCAAGACTGTTATTTAACGACCCAGATAGAGATGAATTTCCACCGGCTTAACATAAACTTCTTATGCTGGTGTAAGGCAAAATGCGTAATACTGTAATGTTGTCCTTCGAGAGTAAACTCCTCATACGACATTACAAGCAAGACTGTTATTTAACGACCCAGATAGAGATAAATTTCCACCGGCTTAACATAAACTTCTTATGCTGGTGTAAGGCAAAATGCATAATACTGTAATATTGTCCTTCGAGAGAGTAAATTCTTCATACGACATTACAAGCCAGACTGTTATTTAACGACCGATATAGAGATGGATTTCTACCGGCTTAACATAAACTTCTATATGCTGGTGTAAGGCAAAATGCATAATACTGTAATGTTGTCCTTCGAGAGTAAATTTTTCATACGACATTACAAGCAAGACTGTTATTTAACGACCGAAATAGTTTTGTTGTAGCTGGCTCGAACACTGGGGCCGTCTGTTGTGTACTATTTGTGACAAAAATGGATCTTTATGCAGAAGTTTGCTGCTTAAGTAGGCATAGCAGAAGTGCAAGATTTCTATTCAAATCACTGCGAATCTCATAATTGTTACAATGTTATACATTCACGCAGTGTGTGCGAACGGTGTGTGCTCCCCCAGGCTGCAAAAAGCGTATACGCAACAGTATTAAGGGCCCACCAAAAGAACGATATAAGGAAAAAAGCAACAGGGTTAGCAGCCATAGATTACAACAGTATACGACACGCTGTTGTTGTTCGGGGCTGCAGCGCAACTGTGTAGTCTTTGGTGTTCCCAGCCCCTCCATCACCCCATGAAATAGTACAACCAAGACCGCGCGAAATGTACCAAGGACAATGTCCGATTACAACAGTATAGTAAATCTGACATAGCGTTTCCTTTTCCATCAGACATAATATCACTTAAGACCTGAGATCCCTTTGGGGTAAAATAGTGGTTGCTGTAGCATGTATCGGTGAATTCTGATAACGATTTTGATTATGGATGGGGCACAACAAGAAGACTAGGCGCAGTCAGCCAATCAGCCAAAGCCGAACAACTCAGCCGTTTTTTTGAAAACTTTATAAGTCGCATATGCCGATCAGCCGTAATTTACTATTTGAAATTATATTGTATAACACAGTCTTACTAAGAGCCGATAATCGGACTCTGTCACTATTCGGATTTTCGATGTTTTCGTCCGCATTACGACACGGTCGTATTCCGCCATACCCTTACAGGTTTATGACTCATAACGTGGGTTTATACTTTATACGTTTGACTACTCCCACTATGTTTTTAATCACCGAATCCAGACAACAAGTTCTTAGGTGCTCGACTTAGATTGACCCAGTTATATTCTTGTATCATATATCAATAATGCCATTACGTTCTTGGACCACTAAATTAAGATCCGCCTCTCCAGGCTCTTAGACAACTGAATTCAGACCCTCAGCCACCTGTATGGGAGGGTCAGTCGAACGTTTCTGTTGAATTTTTGATTTTCTAATATCATAGCCTATTGGATTTACTAAGGAATAATAGATAGATATGTTTTGTCGGTGGCTAAGAAAAATGGTTCATGACGATCATTCCCACAGTTTTGAACACGGTGTTGCGCATGTACGACGAAATTTACACATCTTAAAGCCATACATTTCTGACTAATTATTCAACAGCAGGAAAAAACTATGTGAAAGTAAAATCAGCACTCAAACCCAAAACTTGTAGTAAACCGAAATATCTTGAATTTTTACACGTGACTCAAAATCCCTATGCTCAAAAAAGCGGTAACTACAGCGACACGTGTAACTTTTTACATCAAAAAAGCCCACGTTTCCATTTCCTCTGTAATAGCTGCAACTTTCGCTAAAAGTTCAAGAATCCATGAACGACGGCGCGACTTGTTCGATTCCATTAAACAAGAAATATTGAACAGTATTATTAAGGGGGATGAATCGTGGAAATAAACGACGCCAAAGGGAGAGTGTAAATTTCGCGTTATTTATCAAATTTTTAGTTAGACGATAGAATTTAGAAAAACATATTGTCAATTTTATCAACTGAGGTGGTTATAACAGTGATAAGCACCAGTAGCAGTTATATCAGGGAAGCTTAAAGTTTCTCGAGGGTGCAGGAACCAGGTAGCATTCGTTCAGTACCTGTGAGACACGAAAAGTATAAATATGGCGCACTCCATCTCTCCCATTTGGAAACATCAGCAATAAATGGTTTTACTAAGTTTATGGAATATCCGATGTTTTAAGACAAACAACGTCGATGACGCTGGGCAACCAATGCAGTAGCACGTAAATTTTGTGCATTGTTTACATTAAAGCTTGTAAATACCCTAATTTATTGTATTAATGTAGTGTCGGACAATAGCGACATCGGCGCAAACACTAAAGGTACGGGGGAGGAGGACACCAAGAAATATGCCAAGTTGTTCAATCATGTATGTATATTTAGAAATATATCTGGCGTCCCAACCCAAAAATTTGCTTTACGATCAATTATGTGTACGTGGATAGAATATATGCCTGGGGTACGCATATGTAGGTCGATTCTCCGGAAATTTAGCAAGTTGTTCGTGCATTTATATTTAAGCTCATAGTAACCAGCACGCGCAGAACCGTACAACGGTCGCAAGATATACTATGTCTCCCCCCTAGATTTTTTCGACTGTAATGCGACCCGTCCCCGCCCCTCCCCACCTCCCAATTCTTTGAATAGCGGCAAGAGTTTTTTAAGTAATAGAAACTGAAAGGTCTCAGCAAAGCATCTAGTATATGATCGCAGGTAAAAGAAAATAACACTCTTTGTATTTGATAATTTTAATATATTCGACGGTAAAACGTAATATATAAATACTCGCTTGAATTCCAGCTCTCCTATCTTTTGAAGTTCGTTGAACGTCCGTTGCTGTGGTCCGTATTTTCGTAGCATATTGAGATACTGAAAAACTGCTACAGCAATTTCGCCTTCATTGTTTTTGCCTTTATCTGTCAAACTGATTCGAATTTCAGCAAACCCGAAGCCACGGGCCATGTAGCCTAAAGACAATACCGCATAAATTATGTGTACAAAATATTCATTATATCTTGTCATCGCAACATATAGCTTCATTTCTGAAACCGTTTTTCGCCACCTATTTGAATAATGAATGACATTACGTGTGATTTCAAGCAATGTATACGGCGAGAGCGAATCAAAATAAAATCTGAGACTATATATTAATAAATATCTTATAGTAATTTTTTGTTATTAGTGCTACTCAGACATTAAGTGATTTCCTACCGTTGTACACTAGGTTTTCCTGGTTTCAGTAAAAGTTTAGTGCATCCGCCTAACACGACAAAGTTTTTGGAAATATTGGAATAAACTTTACTGAACTTATAATATATGCTATTTGGAAATGTCGTAAATAATATATATCAGCATACATTATTTGAAATTTTATCAATCTGGAATTGCTTACCGTTAGCTTAACAAATGTGCCGTTAAATATACAAAATGTGTAAGATTTATGTTTTTTATATTATTTACCGTTGGATTACTTAAAGTAACTCTAAATCAGTAAAAAACAATTTGATCCCTGTAGCTCTAGCCATTGAGGCTCATAGGGCACCGGTTGTGGCATTACTCCCCCTGAGGCTCCGACTCCCCCCAAGGTCTTGGCTACCCCTCTTTCACCGGTGATCCCACGTACCCATAAGCGGCGCCGAAGGCACCGTGACCCCCCTTACACCCGAGGATCCGGCACCCCCATGAAATACGAACCTGGGTCCATGTATGACTCTAGCAGTCTGCAGAAACGCAGATGCTGGCGTGGTCACTTATGGTGGGCACCACGACAAAGGTTATCCAAGGATTGTCATAGCTTGTGGTGATACATGCTGCGTCGTGAGACTCTTGATGAAATGTGCAAAATTCTGTAGCAGAAGTTTTGATGTTTCAATAAATGTCAACAAAATTTATTTCTTTATTAAGTTCTACAATATGTAGAAAATATTTCATTTATGTAATTTACTATATTTAAACGCAATTTATGTAAAATTCTAGTATAGTTTCGTGGAACTGCTAAAAATTTTATATGGTGCGTTTAATGGAACACGTATCCAGGTGTATATATTCAGACGTACCTATTCGACCATTGTGGCCGATGAGCACCAAGTTTCAGTTCACCTTTTCCCACATGAATTATTTCGAGGTTCGTATAGTATTCAACAAACCTTAGCCGCGGATTGAACATGAACCGCTTGACTGCGATTACGTTAGCCACTACGCTATCTAAGAGTTGTGCCAAAAAAGGGAAATTAGGAATAACTTATCGGAAGTTGCCAAAAACAAGAAAAATTTTAGCAAAATTGGAAAAAATCTTTAGTTCCTCAAAATTTCACACATTTACCCGCTCCGCATGCCATCACCATCCCCCTGCCGAGACCATCTTACCCGTAAGCCAACGGACGTTCGACACTCATGGGTTAAATTGAGTCCGAACTTTCTTGTCACATTTGCTTGTCTGTAATTCAAGTTATTTGATTACTCCTTTAAGCGTTTATTTTACGCCTTTATTGCGACCTTAGATGGCTTGTCTTTGGCAGTGACATTACTATAACATCCGCCTCTATGAGTAAACAAAGAACAACACAAAATTTTTCTTAATTCATTAACGGCAATATGACTTGTTAATAGCTGTTCGAACAACTTCGAATTTTTGCATATGATCGCACGTAAACGTTCACACGTTCAAACTTTGAATTCGAAATTTGATCAAATCTATATGAAAATTTGATGGTGATTTTTAAATGAAAATTGAGATGTTTCAACGTTTCAAATCAAAATATGAGATCACGCTTTTTCAGGTAATACCTCGTCGATGATTGGCTCAGACAATACCCTTGAAGATTTGAACAGAGATTACACGTTCAAACTTACTAAAAAAGCAAAAAAGATGCTTTCAAATTTTGATCAAAATTTGATTTGAGATTTGACCAAAACGTTTAAGCGTGTAAACACGCCTTTATGAAAGTGATTTTATCCCGATTCAGTATCTTTATGTGTACAAAGAGTTAAAATAAGTTTTTACAAAAATATCTAAAATTATATTAGTTTCATATGCATTTCCGGTACGCATAGATTGATTTGACTCATGTTTTCCAATATGTGTAACCTCAGACAGTGCATTTGTAATTTCAGTACGCTACAGTTTCTTATACGAGTCACCGAATAACTCAAAATAACAATTTTTAATATATATTTGGTACACAGTAAAGGTAATTACTAGATCGCTTCATGTAGCATTTAAGTTGCATTGGGGTCAGGAATACTTAAGACTACAATCCTGCGCCATTTAACATATTATGGTAATTTTGAGGATCGCATCCACGATATTAGTAGGTGTTCTACTAATAAATTAATTAATTTAGCATGACGTAGTTTCAAGCTAAATCAATTTGGTACAGGAGAAAAAATCGCTAAAAGAATCTTCTCAAGGATAGCTTTCTTAGTTTCCTAGTAGTGCGGAATGAATTTGTAGCTTTTTATCTTGGCTTTTAGCCGTTATTCCATAACTTATTAAACCACTCTACCAACATTAATACCTTCTAAAGGCTTAAGGAATACTCTTGAAGATTTTCACCAGTGTTTAGACTTTCAAACTTACCAAAAATGCAAGAATTGATCAAAATTTGAGTAAAAAGTTTGAACGTGTGAACACGCCTTTCCGGGAACAGCAGCAAATTAAAGCCGATACTCAATCTGGTGTATATGCATGGTGATATGCGGTACGGCAGTTATCAACATTGGCTGTTAAGTGTCAAATTTCACATTAAACGATATAAAACTTACTGACATCTGCATTTAGTGATTCAATGAGATCTTTACGCTTTAAATATGCTGCTAAGCTTCCGACTCCTTCGTGGTTAATAAGAAACTGTATAAATTTGCCGGGTTTTGCTTTCCAAAACGGTCGTATGTCCGTAATTGGAAACTCAAATATTAAGTCGTCCATTTCGCCGATCGTATCCATCTTTATTTTTCTGCAATTAGACTATTATTAGTTTTAGCTATTACGCATACAATTATATGCTGTTAATTGGGGAGTTGACAAATTTCCGCAATTTTTATAGCATATCATGCGGACAATCGTAACGAACACCAAATCTAATATGTTTCAGGGAAAGTCAACATAATTTTCAGCAGAATTATGAACAGTTTCTTATGACTGTACGCTAGTAGCAACTGTTGAATAATCAGTGTTCATGAAACGTATAACGTTTATGAAAGCTACATTGTCAAGCATGCCGGACTGTGTATGATTTATCAAAAAATTTCTGTTGTTTTGTGTTTCTGCGCTAATGCAGTATGCTGTTTTATGAATAATTGACCTACCCAATGATGTAACAAAGAACAAAACTGTGCATGTTCTCCAATGGAATACAGTAAAGTGCGAAATACTTTATTTTTAAAAGGTAAAGTCACGAAAACAATTATTTTAGACCTAGTAAAAGAGCTGAAATAGCGTATCCATACGCGGCTATCATTCACTGATGATTGGAAAGTAATATACAATATTTGACAACTAAATATGTTGATAAAACCAACATCCACGAAGGTTTACTATACTATTATATCCTAGCTTTGGTACCACATAACGTAATTAAACTTAACTAAAAACGTATTAAAACTTTTGTCTCAAATTCGTTTAGTGCAGTACAAAATAACATGTTTTAAATACATTACAACTATTTTATAAATAATCAGCTAAGAATAACAGGTTACACAATGTTAAAATACAATTTGCAAAGATATGTCGTACAAATTTTTGACGACCTGTCACTCATCTGCATTTAGATTGTTTGGGAAAAGTGTTACCTCTTCAACTGGTCTTTTCCATAAGGATGATCCCATGAAGGCAATGACAAATTCTTATTAACGATTTCACTGAAACGACTTTCCACCATCTGTGTTAATTCGTCTAGTGATTCTTTACCAACAACAGCGACGGTCATCAGATTGGCGCTGTAGAATTCGTCGTGGAATTTCATCACCATTTCACGAGGATCGACTCCTTCAAAATACGATTAGCAGTTTATTACGACCAACACTGTCAAACAACGATTTTGCTTAGCTGTCAAGATATTAAACACACCAGCACTATAGCGAATATAGATATACACTAAAGCTCTTGAGTAGGAAAAGTCATCAATGTAGAAACTGTTACCTGGCCCTTTAAATTTAAAACACCAATGTAATCCATTGCCGAAACAGGAAACAAACAACCGAAGAACTCTGTCGACGGTGTCTGTTTGCCTTTTTACAATACCGAACAATCGTTTGTGAGTTTCTTACACTTTGCTGCAAAATTTGTAACTCCTTGGCATATAACACATATTGACAGTTATATATGCGGATCCTATGTGCCGTCCTTGTGCAAGGACTCAGGAAATGATATGCATTTGTCGTAATATAAAAATTGCCATATGAAAGTTTACACAAGTAAATAACAACACGAAAGTTGTTGAGGCATGTCATAACGTTCAGGGTACAACATGTGTAGACTTCAGTGGCATTCCAAATACTACACAGTTTTAAAATAAGTCACCGCTATACGATTTGCTAAAAATTGCGTGTCAAGCGGATTATATCGCGCAGGTAGTAAATCGCATGTGAGAAAAATATCTCTTTTTGCGTGAACAGAATTTTCTAACTTGTTTGCTTTATAGGTCTCACTAAATAGTTGTTGTTTCCTGTTGCCACCATAGTTGATAATCCATTTTTGCGGAAACAGCGTTTCATGTAAATTTCAATAACAATTATTGCAGTGAGTGTTATTTTGAAATCAGGATAAAAAATGATTTGACCGTTAGAGCCGTATCGTTAGGCCTACTGCAGTGTATTATTTAGATAAGATCACACAGCTGGACTAAATACAGGGTATCAAAAATATCTTAGCAGCGGATTCAAACTCACAGTGACAATTTTTTGGCTGTATTACATACAATAACTCGTAAAATTTAAAATATTAGTCGCAACGTATACAGTTCTAGGACTGTCTGAAGGGTGTTACTGAGGTTTCGTTTAATGATTGCGACACAGGTTCCGCGTGAATACATTTGATTTATCTTTCTATGCGCATTTCCGATGTTGAAAGAGGTGCCTTTGACTGCAGCAGAATTTGTTAAATTATCCAATTTATAGGTAACCGGTACATAATTACATGTGGTAGAAAATCTCCAATATTTAATATTATTCGGTGCTGGAAGACAGTATTGAAACTGCTCCGTACATGGTATATTTCAACATAAATATCTCAGCAAATTTTATTTACTTGCCGGTGACGCGCTAGTAGTTTTCAATAGCGCAGGCATTATTTTCATTCTAACCGAATGTTAGCTGTCAGATGTGGCACGTGTTTATCTGGGTACCTAAACAAAGCCAACACCCGTTTTCTGCAGTGACACGCTATCTTTCTCTCTTAATGCAGAACAGTATATAGGGTAAGTAATAATGAGAAAGTTTGGAATTTTCTG
>JASANE010012985.1:0-10009 GCA_030248225.1 Trileptium ribeirensis
TACCGTATGCCAGTTGTTAATTGCCACTGTAGATAACTTCAAATAAACTCTTGAAAAAACTACGTGACGTGTCCCGTGTTATTGGATTCTTAGCGTAATAAGGATGTCCGACGGACAGGGCCAACTCCGCGTGTCACGGCTTGACGAGGGAAACATTCCAAGCCCTGACACGTGCAGTTCGCCACCAGTAGTTGTATATGAAAATTGTGGAATTGTAGCGAGAGTGGTCCACTCTATTTGCCAATCAAACTCGCTCGTGAAATTAGTACACGCGAATATAGATAAATTTACTAGGAAAACAATAGTGCCAAATGAGGATGAATAGGTTTTCAGGATACCGAATAGATAGTCCGACGTTAAACTTTCAGGGAATGTCGGAACCCTGTGGGGGCCATATGGCTACAGCGGATAAAGTGTTCGACCAGGAATAAACTGCCCGGAACTTAAAATTTACCTAGGAAACCTGGAGTAGCACGCGTTTTCGCCTTAAATCACGCTGACAAAACAACTTCCGTTAGGCTAAGATAGGGAATATTGGTATGACATCATGACCTGTGAGCAGGTTTCGGTGTCAACCTCCCTGGGGGACCTCCGTGATCATACCAGAATACTAGACACGTGCGCAACCAATCGGGCGGGGTCCGAACACACCCCGTGAAGCGCGCCTGCGGCCTGCTAAGCTCCGTAACTTCTTGGGTCTGACCAAGAAAAGCGGCAAAAATAGAAAACTTAGGGTCCGCCCTTGAGGTTATGATAGCCGGGGTCGTATGGGCATGGTGTTAGGAAGTTGCGCCATGCAGCTGCGTCACCGTTATTACAGATGCAAATGTGTAGAAACAAAACGATAATACATTTATGGGATTGTGGTTTTCGGTATCATACCGTCCAAATATTAAACGCCGTTTTGCTACTGTATCATGAAAATCTGCAAAAGATATTATATGAGTAAAATAATAAATGGATGAGAAGTTTCATTTATAGACAATTAAGTTTCACACATCTGTACAAAATGCTCCAAAAAACTCACGGTTGTGTTATGATCGAAAATGTATCTGGATGCAAATGGGTAAAAACAAAACGATAATACATTTATGGGATTGTGGTTTTCGGTATCATACCGTCCAAATATTAAACGCCGTTTTGCTACTGTATCATGAAAATCTGCAAAAGATATATGAAAAAATAATAAATGGATAAGAAGTTTCATTTATAGACAATTAAGTTTCACACATCTATACAAAATGCTCCAAAAAAACTCACGGTTGTGTTATGATCGAAAAAGTATCTTATTTTTGATTGTCATGTATCAAACATGCGTCGATCGAACGCCGCAATATTGACAAACGATATATAGACCTTTTAGGCATCTCTTGGTATCGCCAACCTAATGTGTATGGCCATTGCCAAAGAGCGCGAGATATCATACGAAGAAGCAAAAACGCAAGTTTGGCTTATCGATTCGAAAGGACTTATTGTTAAGGTACATTTACATTAACAAGCACTCAAAGAAATAATCACTCAATTGAAACTACTTCGGATGAGACATATTACAAATGAGCCTTTTGCTAACAGTAACTAATTGTAAACAGGAAGAAACTGTTTCCAGCATCATATCACCACACTGGCATTGAGTGGTACTGCACCGCATAGTCGGCATTAAGTATTATCATGAGTCTATGATGCACTCTTGAAGACAAGCGTGACACTTATGTCGCACTACGTTATATAAGCTGAGAGTTCACGGAGGCGATTTCTGCGTAATTTGTTAAACTGTTCTGCGGGACAAATTTCCCACTATCGTGATATCCCACAAAGTTTGTCCTATCTCCCGCAAATTTCAAGCTTTCCCACTAAATTTGTGTTGATCTTCAAACTTCCACTCTGTCCGCACACATACTTTTATTCCGATTATAATAAAATTTGTATGGGGGTGCCAGAACAAAAGTAGGAAAGCAGTGCAAAAGTTCGATGGCCAGGACAGCAGTTAGGGAGGCAGGACGAAAGATTGATCCGGCAGGGACGACATCGGGAAATGTGTCTGCTGTAAAGGTGGGACAAATCATGCAAAAATCAACCGCGTTATCCCACAAAATATGCAACTTCGTGTAACATAAGTGTAACACTGTTCTAAAAGGGTTCGCAATAAACGCTTAGTACTATCAAGAGTTGACTGTATTTTGCTGAACAGGATCACACTACTAGGTTAAGCACTTGGAGCATCAAGGTTTTGTTCGGTGCGTTTCGGCCTGTCACATTTAATGGGGACAATTACATCGGGGCAGACGGCACTGTATTACGTGACGGAGGGGCGTTTTCCATTTATTACATGGACACAATTATTGTTTCAACTGGTTGTTGTCTTTCTATAGTCAGGGAAAATGCTATTAATCTAAATTTGCCATTAAACTACATCTAGTTGCCCTTGCAAAGCTGTTTGCAACAAAACACCAAAAATGATTTTTAACACCATGGGTTAGCTACCAAGGCTCAAAATGTGATACCTTCATAATTTATCGTTAAACAAGAACTTATAATATTAAGCAGCCATAGTTTCAAATTTGCAAAGTGCTCATGAATGAAGAGCAGTCTAGGAAATTTGCCATACACTGAGCCTAAAGCCTTTAGTTATTAACCTTTCAACGTTCGATTCCCCATGAACTATTCTAAAAGCGAAAAAGATTATATATCCACGGTGGAAATTTTGTTGCAACGACACAAATATAGTGACAAGCCAGCTCAAGGGCATGTGCACTACAAAAATTAATGCTGAATCGCTTTAAGTATTACCAAGCTTATATTGGGTAACAGGGCAACAGTATACGTTATTTGTAGCCCTATAGTAGTTGCTTTAAACATTGGTTACGAGCCTCGTATACTAGCATTCAGCTATTTGTTAACTATTGCTCGGCTCCTTAACGTACTTCGCAAAGCGACCGAGTAACAACGCTATGTATGAACGTAAGCCACAGTGCAATCTCTGTTATGAGATTGCTTCGTAATGCACACCAATATAACTGTGCATCGCTATGCGATAAAAGGTTACGAACGCTAATACGGAAGACAATATCATTCTGCAGAGACAAATCAGACATCAAGCCGCGGTGCACAACAGCTATTTGTAAATATTGTGTGATGTGTTGAAGAGTACTGGTCACCACCTTCGTTTTGCGATTAATTGTGCTTAATGAACAGTATGTCTAAGGCATTAGCCAGCTTAGAAGAAAAAAATTATTATAGATTAAATGCAATATTACTGGTTCTGCAATATAGTTAATTGGCAGATGTTGAAAATAGGGCCTTAAATTAAATAAGTTCTAAAGAGCTAACGTTTTTTGTATTTACATATTTTTTCCAGGTATTAAAGCGTCATATATTACATACATGTTGATAAGAGGACTAATTTCCCGCCCCATGGAGGCGCCCCCCTAACAGGTGCTCCAACCCCAGCCTAACTTCGCCGCAGGCATAGAACCCATAGGTGCTAGGGCGCTGCATTCCTCCTATCGGCCACACCGATCGGATTGCACCCAGTCTACGAGGTCAACGCCACCCCGGTGCCCCGGTCACATCCTCTGAGACCTTGGACCTCCAGCATGTATGTTATATTTAGATATATACATAGATTCATAGGCGTCTTCAAGGCCTGGTCATAGACAATTCGCTAGAAGTTCGACATATAACAAGTTGGAATCCAATAACGGTAGTTGCGTCATATCAATGTCTTTAAAATGTCTTCCTATTTTAATACTCAGTATTCATGGATGGCATTATGCGGTAAAGGGTTTGGTCCAATGATTTCATGTTACATTGTTCTGGGGTAGCTATGGTATCCACATACACCTCATGCTGACTGCGAAACAACACGAAATTTGAACCAGCATCAAGCTGCGGATATAGCGCATTACTTCAACTACACACATATATTTCAAGTAAATATTAAAATCTTTATAATTTTTGAAAATTTTGGCACATTGCAAATTAATATTGTGCAGGCCCGGAAATATTTGGCACTCATGCATATGAAGCATTTTTTACATTGATGAATATTTACATTAGTTATATAAATAATATGTTGCAGAGCAGAACAAATCTCACCGAACACAAGTTGAAATTCGCTCAAGATTATAAAGAAATCAGTGGACTTGAAGAAATTATAAATGAGCTCAAACCCACTGCTTTAATCGGTATGTTCGTACAAGTGACTACTTTGATATCTGCAGTTCTAAAAGCACCGCTTTTAATGGAGTTCCCAAACCGATCGCTTGCATCCACGTGCCTGTTTAAATATCCAGAGTTCTCAAACCTACAGCTTTCATTTGAGTTCTCAAACGAGAGATTTAATGCATTCGCCACTATTATCTAATGTTCTCAAACCGACCGCAGTAGTGTCAATTTTCAATATCAAACCGACCGCTTTATTGAAAGATCTCAGATGGTCCGCTTTAATAGGAGTTCTCAAACTGGCGAGTTTCATCCTAGTGGCTCATAATATCTCTAGCCCCCAAACTGGCTGCTTTAGAGTGAGTTCTCAAACTGGCCGCTTTGATGGGACTTCTCAAATCTACCGCTTTCATCAAAGTGAATACTATAATTCTGGGGTTCTGACCCGACCGCGCCAAAGAAAATTCTGAAACCGGTCTCTTATACACAGGGGATCAGTTTAATATCTACAGTTCTCAAACCAACCGAGCCCAAACTCACCTCCTTAATCGATGTGGTCGTTCATACAAGCAATTCTATAAAATCTGGAGTTCGCAAACGTGCCGTTCTTTTGGCAGTTCTCAATCAAACCGCTTTCATGCAAGTGACTACTGTAATATCTACAGTTCTCAACCGGGCCGAAGTGAAACAAACCACTTTGATCGGTGCGTTGATCCTAGTGATTACTTTAAATATCTAGAGCTCTCAACCCGACCCCTTTAGTCGGGCGTTAATCTAAGTTTTCATTAATAGTTTGTTTCGGAAACTGTCTATTGCGTACAGTTTTTAACAAACTTTTGCCGCAACAACGGCCTGAATAACCCTGGATCGTTTTGCTCCAAGCGTCGTAAGCTAGCTACTAAACAATTTAAGAGCTGTTACTCGGTTTGTTAACGAACCATGCAAAGCAAGCGAATAACAACGCACGTGCAAATGCACGCCGCCCAACAAACTCGTCTAGCACAAAGGTTCGTAATATACGTTTTGACAAATGCGTAACATTATACATTACCGAGTTAATGACTGTGAGCTCTCAAACTGACTACATTCAAGTGATTACTTTAATAATGGGACTTGTTATTGCACAACAATACAAGCTTGTAGTTTCAAGTTAGCTGGGCCACATGTATGATTTGTGTAGAAAGTAATTCATCAACACCAGTGACATAGACTGCAGTTACCTGCACGCCAACACTAACCATCTTTACTGCATTACTTTCCATTAAAACTTCGCAAATCAAATAGGCATAAAATCATATTGTTATTTGGCGCGTATACTGTTCCAACGTATTATGTTATTAACGTTTGGCAACGTAAACTTAGCGTAAACAGTAAGGCGTTGTGGTAGAAATTGTCACTAAATCAAGTTTTAGATAAATGTGCCGTTTCGAAACGTTGAAACTAATTCAGGCTTAGCTGATCCTTAGTGCACAAAATTCGAAACAAACTTATATGTTATACTGTGGAGATACACATTCACATTTATACAAATATTTCATATTCCAGTCTATAGAATTTATTCACTAGACAATTGACCAGTCAAATTGATTCTGGAACCGTAAAAACACTATGTATGTTACAGTACGCTTCTTCGCGAATGGAGGTACATCTATCGTTCTCTAATATTTACACCGATAGGTAATTTTTTCAAATAAACCAGACCTTCGTAGCTAAGATGCAGACTGGGCATATCTCGATATACTAATGTTAAGGTATAGTGTGAGTTTCACCCTTTAGATAATTCTTAGATTATCCGTAACAGTTCAAAGGTTGACCTTTTCAAAATAAGCTGTTACTTTATCTAATGATATAATTTAGCGCCTAAGCCATAATTATTATGGCTGCAACATTACTTTCCGATGTAATTTGATGGTTATTTTATTTCACTTCGTCGTAAAAGCAACGTATATAAAAACGAAGGACTGGATAAATATTACCTCCTATTAAAATTTTAATTCAATTTTATAAAAAGTTTCTCAAATTATACTAGAACTCAACTAATTACAAAGGCCCTAATGATTTTATGACGTTCAAATTTATCAAAAAGAAATGATGTCTTTTTTCTAATATTTAAGAAAACATGTCTGGATTAAGCATGTTCTGAAGTGGACTATGGAAATAACACTGACGAATAACTATATTCTTCAAAATGATCGTAAAATTTATAAGCGACTAAATTACGATACTTGGTGTTTACCAATTGTGGTAAACTTACATCGTGGGAGTTTAAATTTTATTTAGGAGCTGCAACAATGCCAAACTCGTTTACGCCTGAGATAATTCGTTCAATGGCTTCCTTAAACGAACGACCAATTATTTTCGCTCTTTCAAATCCAACCTCAAAAGCTGAATGTTCCGCTGAGAAAGCTTATGAGCACTCGGATGTAAGTATTCCGCAATAATCGTAGTTGTCGTTTTATTTTCGCTTCGGATCATGCCAAGTTCTCCCTACTCAGCTGAAGTATTAAACGTCAACTAGAATTTTAGCTTTGCTTTTGTTTTTCAATACAGGTGCAGCAGATGAATGCTTTGTTGGTAATGTATACTTGCACTCGGATGTAAGCATTCAACAAATATTAAGGATTTTTCGTTATTTTTGTTATTTCCAATTCAAAGTCTCAATTCAAAGGCTCAATGATGAGTTGAATTACGAGTACTCGGATGTAGCTATTCAACAATAATCAGAGTTTTTGCTTTATTTCTACTCATTCGAACCGAACATAAAGTATGAATGTTGAGTTGGCCACGCTCACGGCACTATGATGTGAATGTGGAAAAATGATTAGAAATTTAGTTTTACCATGCGACGCTCACTACATATCCTTACGTAAATATATAAATGCATAGAAATATGGCTGCCTATTTTACAGCAGATGTCAAATATTCCACTTATTCAGTTACATGAAAAATACGAAATTGTTTTTCTCATTATTAGAACCTTAGTGTTGTAGATGCTCTTTGGGTTCGCAGGATTATCCCGTTATTGCACCAGACCCCCTTGTGGCTAACTGCCGATCCCCTTCCCAGCGCTTAAGTACCACTACAAATCCTGTCTTTTGGCGCGAAATGCCACAAAAAGCCCTCGGCGTGGAAAAGCCAAAATATCCCACCGGCGCTATAAGCGTGCTAGCCGTCCCTCTACCGTATAACACCGCTGGGAGGTCGAAGGTCGAACCACGAGGCGATGCCCAGGCTGCCTCCCTGCGACCTCGGATTTTGAGCATGTAAGCTTATGCATCATTTACCTTAAGATTTGTGCACATAGGGCCGGATTCTGTCACAAAGCCAATTCCGGCTCATATCATTCATACGTGCTCATAAGGGTTGCCCTTCTCTTCGGCGCAAAGCGCCGCCTCCTCCCCCTCGCCGACAGGCTGTTCCCCCTGGGAGCTCTAAGGCATGGGGCATAGGTGTCGATAAGGGGATTAGAGGAGTTACCCCCTAAAGATGGAACGACCCTCTCAAGTCACAACCCCCACGCGCGCGCCCAAGGCGCTCGGAAAATTTTAGCAAAAATTAGCTAAACTTCCGAAGCTATATACTTGATAAACTCATGTAAAACTTAGTTCTCTGTTTATTTTTTTGCGTTTAATACGTCATGCACTCATATATATATTTGCTTGAACAAAAATCACTGAAACCTCAAAAATGATACCGACGGGAGTTGAACACAAAACCTTTGCATGGTGGGACAGCACGCTAAACCCCTACGCCACGTTAAAATGAACGTGTCACAACGTCATTTAAATGACATGCAATTTTGAATTAAAACAAAATTGTCGACACATCGCGATGCTGAAATCTTAAATAAATACTTCTAGCCACTGCTGTTTTATCGCCTTAGCGGATCACTGAAAATTTTTAACTTTTATCTATGCGATCGGCCAAACGTTAACAGAGACATTACGTTACTTAATGATTGTTATTCCCAACGGTAATTATGTTTGTTGTTAGTCAGTCTTGTAAAAAATAAAAAATGGATTTTTCTGGAGTGTTTAACACATATATTTTCATTAGGATGATTGGAAATTGCAAGTGACAAGCATATTTCACGATAGAGTACTCCTGACAATATCCCTATGCGACAACGATGTACACAAATCTGAGACATTTTGGCAACCTTCGGATAGGCGCATACATCAGTTTTGTGCGAGTACTATAAATGATGTTTCAGTTGGGTGATTGATGCGTGACTTCTTATCCGTGGATCATCAGTGGTTCTGTAAATTTTTGCGGGTCCTGATCCCTCTGGAGCACCGTGGGACGTGTGTCAATGCTAGTTGACCCATGTCCATTCCTGGCCTAAGGCCTCCCCCACACACGTGGGACCTCGAACCATGGGCATGTACGTTTATATTATAGGGTCGTGCAGTCTTTGCCAGTGGAAGTCCGTTTGTTCCGGTTAAAATTGGCGACAAATCGTTTTATCCGGGGCAAGGCAATAACGCGCTTATATTTCCCGGTGTTGCCCTTGGTGTAATACTATGTGGAGCTCATCATATCACCGATGACTTATTCTTACTCGCAGCTGAGGTAAATATTTTTCGTTGCTTGTTTCACTGCTCGAAGATATCTATTTACACTAATCCCATATATCGATTTACGATTATGTATATATATGTATAGCAGCTACTGAGGTATAACAGCTAGATATATTTTGGCTCTCATGGTCCCATTCAAAAATAAATTTTAACCCAACATTCAGCGTAAGTAATGACAATAGCACAGCGCCATGCGCGATGCATGAAGGATGAACTACTTTTCAAAATGACGCCAATAACATGAATATGCCTCCGCTCAATACGAAGATTTTGCCTTGTACACGTATTTTAAATCTGCACCGATTGCCGAGATAAAATAAACAATGTTTTTCGGGCCCCTTCAGGACCCAAGCCGAGTACCCTTGTTTTTCTGGGCGAAAATATTGGAATCGAGCGTCGCGCACAACTAAAGGAAAAAATAGGGATTGATAGCTTTCAAATAGCTATTGCATATATCAATCCGATCAGCCGATATTCAGTTATGCGTGTCATCCTAAAAACGAATAACAGACATTGTCAAATTTCACAACCATATAGCTATTAACAATTCTTCGCTTCTTTGGTTCGACTTGCTCCAGTCGGAATTCAAATATTACCATGTGTAATACTTCGGAGTTGTGATTTTGATTTGCAGGTAACATCATAGGTAACACTGTGTTTATCTATGTAAATTAAAGCTTTAGATATGTTAAAGGTTAAGAATCATGAACCTCAATTTTGTTCAAGATGCCAAATCAAGCACTCTTTGGATTATATACATGTATTAGGAGACTGCGAACGTTTTTAGCTACATATTATTGGAATTTCGAAATAAAATTTTATGAGCTTATAGACAATCTTTGCGTTACAGCTGCACTAAACACTTTACAGCATAATGTAACACGTGTGATGCAGCGTACATTGCGAAGCAATACACTAGCTATGTTCATCGTGGCGCGCTTTTTCGCGTGCGTTGTTATTACCTCGCTTTATGAAATTCCTAAGGAACTGAGCAACAGTTCACAAATAGCGCATTGTTTAGTCTACGGGACTCGTGCACAAACGATCGAGGGTCAACCCGCCTGGCCGAAAAGCCTTGTTTATAAATGCATTCCAGCTAAATCTAGGCTTTATTAAGTTTATTAGATGGCGACGCATGTTAACATTACGTGACACCGTAAACTAGTTTTGTAGCAGTTTACCAATCAATTTATCACTTCTAGGCTAGAACAAGGTCATTTTTAGCCGTTTCAATTGAAGTGGTATTCCATTAAGAGCGTATAGCAATA
>JASANE010012988.1:0-26997 GCA_030248225.1 Trileptium ribeirensis
CTTGTTACAAGTATTTATACATGATGACAGCTATAGATGAGACCACACTTGCTCTATTTTACCTTTTTCTTGCGAGATGTTAGTGGCAGATTTTGGTTTCTAGCCGCATACAGTTCTTTGTATTGCATTCATAAAAACATTGTTCGCCATTATTTTAGGTTTGGTACGATTTAATCTGTAAAAACATTTTCCGGGACAAAATTGATTTAAATATTGATATCATTCGTATATTTCCGATTTGATTTGGGTACTATTGTAAATGATTTATTAGCGTCAAATGAGTTTACTTGATATCTGTTACTCGGGGTCGCTCACGTTTTATAGTGGGTTGCCAATCGTTAAATGCCTAACGGTCCTAGTTTTTGTAAGCGCTTAGTTTTTACCGCTATGACATGTGTATTTCCTTGTTTTTTGCAACATGCGGATTCATAAATGCATCGATTTGTGCAGTTATTCGTGAATTATTGCAACAAAGCCTTAATTAGGATGTTAGTAGAAACTGGACCTTATTAGGTAAGTTTCAATGCCATTAAATAGATCAATACGTTCCTAATAATCGAGATAAGTTACATTTTAGCTATAATATATTCTTTCGGATATGGCTCACATTTCGTCATTTTCCGAACAATGTGTTTAATTTTCAAAATTTAACTGCAACACGTACTACATGGTAGTTGTGCGACATTAAAGGTTTGCTTACTAATTCAGCTATGTTCTATTGCGTGTCTCCGCTTTTTGAGGAATAAAGTTCAAGGATTCGTGTGGCTGCACCTAATGTTACTAAATATTGGTATTCAAGATGTGGTTACATTTAGACTTTTGTTAAATATGCAAAAATAATACAATGTGCATTTCCAGAATCAACTGCAAAAATTTCTGAAACTAGGCCTTGTAAACTAGCATCTCGCAAGGGAGGGTGGAATGGAGCGAACGTAGTTTAATCTGTGGTGGCCGTTGTGTGTAATCACATGTAACCGGTTTTGTTTTTGACGTTTATACCACTATAAATTTTTGGAGGAACCCACAGCCCGCGTTAGGATTCCACTACCCCTCAACTATTTGGTTACTCAGATGTAATTAAGTATTTTACGAAATACAAGTATTTTTTCTGGCGCATAGCGTATAAAATCGTCTCACATATATACAATCGGTCACAAATACATTTTCGAATTTGCAATCGTTGCCTCACTTTCACATATTCTGATTTTTTCAGTTACTTCGAGCAGAACATTTATTCAAAAAATACAATAGTATGGATCAGCGTACCGCATTGGGGATTAGTCACCCCATATTTTGGGGCCAGTCACAGTGTAGTCTGGAGCGGACCAGTCTTACCATACTTTTTATGGCACTCACACCAGGTTGGTGGCCAACAACACCGCTGGGATTGAACGAGCGCCCTACATCTGATAATGGTAGTCTTATTACAGTCAAACAACACCATCGTCATATTCTCCCCGGCACAGTCTATAATAGCTTATATAAAGGTTTCAAAACAACGCCTAACCATATAAATGAAGCAGGCTAATTTTCTTGGCAAGCGAAATTCGTCGATAAGCGACCTTAAACCTATTGAAAACCACTACAAACATGAAATATTCGTTATGGACTATATATAAGTAAACCATCGTGTTCGGCGTACGGAATAATCCATGCGTAGACCATTCTTGATACTTTACCGGAAAACATAACTAAACAAATGAAAATAGTCTACATTCTGGAAATCGGGTTCGTTCATAATAAAACCACTTAGACTCCTCAAATGGTAAGATATAGTCAAGTTGGACGGCCGATTATAATACTACAGTATTCAGCATGATTTATGTCTTGAAACGCACTGGTTCGAAATAATACGTTAAAATAAAAAAACCACATTTTTGGCAAAACGTCATAAAACAAAATTCGGGCACACTACAGCCCATGCAGTTTTTCCACAGAAAAGTGTTGTACAGCAAGTTGTATATCTCGATGGGATGATTCCGACCATTGGTCTCTTTTCGCAATATGACAATTTCGTCGCGAGATATGGCTGCAAACACAGGTATTCGCATGGTCAGATTTGGCAAAATAGAACTTAAAACCAATTTTTGGCCATTACCCGGAAGATGGGATGGGATCTCTTACTGTTCAACTTTAGAGTTCAGCCGCAAAAGGGCACATCGTGAAAATTTTCGCAATCGAACAAAAAATTTGTCGAAGTTCATCTAACCATTAAAAAATGAATTGACACTGAAAGTAAAAAATAAAAATTTGTCACAATCTTTCTCCCAAACACTCCCAATGGAAACTCCTCTAGTTCCGTTTCAATTAAAATTTTATTTCATGAATTAGTTGTATTTACTTGATTACGCTTATTTAAAGCAGATATGTCTTATTTATTTATTTTTGTTTACGGGATTTTATAACTTAAACTTTCGAGTATGCAGTAGTTGCAAGTTCGCATTCCTAAGCGCTCTTGCGTTTTCATACCGTTGTTACATTTTTCGTCAGGTCTCAGCAATCTAAAACTGTTAAAATTTATATTTAACCGACACATTTGGGTTATTTTGGATTGGGGTGAATGATATTTAAAATTGTTCGGGCAAGCGATGTCTATCGTAAATTTAGTACGGTGGAATATGTTGCACGATGGCATATACTGTTGTTCAATATGTAGTTATGTGTATGATGTCATATATTATAATCCTAAAGCAGTTATTAAAATTTGACAACTAGCCTTGCAACCATTCATGGCGTAGTTAAATTCATCGCATGTCTGTCAGCGCTATTGCCTGGCGAGCGGTCGACAGTAGCTGAAAGAAAATTGTAACATTCGCAAATATTTGCATAGAAACATTTTTTAAAAATATTCTAAAATCACCAATAGATTTTGTAAACACCGATAAAGATTGAGTATGAACTGATATGACAACACATAAGCATACAGCAACTAGACACTCGAACTGAACCTATAGCAATGGCATAATATTACCAACGTTCAGCAAATGTCACACATGGTCGTGGAAGATTATTTTCCTTACTATGCAGGGAAATTTCTTACATAAATATATAGGAATACATTGCTTTATGTGTTGAAAAAGATTGGTTTATAGGAAAACATTCATTTATATGTAAGAAAATTTTCATCACTACTGGTGAGGAAAATATTTTATTGTATGGTACTAAAAAATTTGTTCTTAAGAATAAGGAACAAAATAAAAAATAACAATCCACAGCAGTATAACATTTCATGAAATTATCCAAGTGCGATAAAAATACCAGATTGAATTGTCTACACGCTGAACATCATTATCGTACATGCTTACTTGTACGCATGGTTACTAACACTGGTTACGTAAAACATGTCGTGTGTAACATCGGGTTACATACAACATGTAACACAGCTACGTACGACATGTCTTATGTAACAAAAATTTTCGAGTAGATGAGCGCATTATTCTGCGAATCAGCAATTATGTTATGTATATGAACTACGACGATGCAGATCCAGACGAATATTATTGTAAGGCCTCGCTAGCAAAACTGTCCTGCGATCATTTCGTGATAAACCATGTGTTTCGACAACAAAATAATCAAAATTCAAGCGTTCATCTACCATATTTTGACTTTTTATTTTTGAATTGAAAGGCTGTACGCCGATGTTAACGATTAACGGTGTCAATAGACCTACGCTTTAGTACCAGGAGGGTTGTCGCAACAAATACTGTGTGCAGTCTGTTTATATAACAGCGATTCTATACGGAACGCACCTCCATTTCGAGTCTTAATTTGCCGCAGCAAACAAGGAAGCAAGTAGTTCACATCACCTTGAATATGATGTGATGCCCCTGAAACGAAAACGTGGCAACTGATCAAGAATATTTGCTGTTGCAAGCACTTATTGGTGATATCGTGAAGTCATATTAGAAGGCAATGAAGACGAAGTTCAGCAAAAGTAGGCTATACAGTCATTCGATCGCTGACAGGTATGCTTTGGCCTCGCCATTATTGTTCAAATTTCAGGTAATTGTAATAAGATTACCGCTAAACGAAACTAATACCTCGATCTTTTTGCGATTTGAGAATTTGGCTACCCGTCCGCGGCACCCTGTCAAATGCCGCATCCCTGTTGCATCCCCTAGCCTCCCTCCCCAACAGAGTTTGAACATCTGTACTTAGGCTATGTATATCGATTGTTACAGCAATCAATGATAATTTAACGTTGAAATACCAACTCTCCACAAATGTATGCAGCTCAGACTGTGAACTGTTGAATCAACTCAGTTTGTCTTATAAGGTCTGCGTACACGGTGCGTTGTTATTCGTTTACTACATCGCTCAATGGTTTGCACACGCCGGTTTCACCTGTACAATCCCAAGCTCGATCCCCGGTGATGGCATTAGTTTGTCAAAAATTGCTCGATAAACAAATTTTCTGTCGTTAAAGAATTAAAGTCCATATTCCACAGAATGCCAACAGCAATTCATTATTACCAAAACAAGAAAATAGTTTTTACGAATCAATACTACGTCACTAATTGTTGTAGTGGCGCACCAAGATAGGCGGCATCTCCACTTTCGGTAAAGAGCCGCAAAAATATGATTTTTTTATTAAGTCGCCCACCATTTTCAGTTGCCCCTTACTTTCGAACCCTGGATCGTTGATAAATTTTGGGGTCGCTTTGAAATATCAGGCAGATGCACACTGTCATTCATCGCGTCAAATAACCAGCGTTTATAGTCTGTCAGGGAACATGGCCCAGCTGTCTTATCATGACGAATAATGAACGGCTCTTTATTTCATTTAGACAAACAGTCTTATTCTGTAATAACATCATAAACATTTTTCGAATCATGTCATGTTTCCCCCTGTTATGGGACATCAGCGTAGACATTCTCAAGGTCAGAGATTCCAGAGTGGATAGCCAAGTCTTCAGGGGGAGGGGCGGCCCCTTCGGCGGCAGGGTTTTCATTCAAACCACGTTGGCGAGCTGAGTTGAATAGTGTGAAAATCAGCCGAGCCGGTTCGTGGCTTCACGACTTTAGAGGCTTGAGCTTATGTTTTAAATAAAATGATGTATCTTATTAACCATGAATCTGTTCAGCTTAATTTCATACCATTTATTTCGGTTCCTTAATAAAGTTAGAATATTGAATAAAAATATGCATTTACCGAGAAAAAAAATTTTTTTTAGAAAAATCTTGAGTGCCAATTTAAGATAAAATTATGCGTTAAATACGGCCGAAATGAATATTTATAGAACCCTGATTATCACTATGTATCTTCAAAATTGTCAATTTTAAGACTGGGGTTGTTAAAGAAGAAAAATAAACTACAGGATACATTCTACTAATCTGCTTTAGCTTGTGAGAAAATATGCTTGAAACAGCGGACCATCATGACGAAAAACATTACTGAAATCTTTGCTCTTTATAAAAAGACAAATCTCTGAGTAATGCCAAGTGAAACGGGTCTATTTATACATATGCATACATATTTATTTATATGGTAGCAGACAATTACACATAAGTATTGACTCAAATTTGGAGTTTAAATTTTCCGTATACCTTAACAGATATTAGTATTATAAGAATACTACACGAGTTAATACATGTGCTGCGAAAAGAGGGAAGGAAAAATCCAGTTTCTAATTATTCGCTACTCCCATTTGCCATTTAGCGCACCAAATCTGGGAAAAAATACAGTATATGTATTAAATCCACAATTTTGTAGAAAAGAAGAATAACCCATAATACCATACATGCTCATAGGAGATTGGGGTGGGTTACCTCCTAAGGAGTCGGACCCCCGCCAGCGTGAGACATCGTCCCCAGTGGCATCACCGAAGTCGCCGCATTCGGCCCCGCAACCGGCGGACTCCTCGAAGTGGGCAGACCATAGGCCGACCCGATCCCCAGAGCAAACGGCTACTTCTTTACCTTGGACATATATGAATAGTACGATATTGTAGCAAATATATTATACTCTAGTATGCCCAATATAAAGGTGCGACGCCGACGATCCGTGCGTATTTCTATTCGTATCGCAATGATAACATGCGGGGATTAATGAGTAGTTGTTTTATTATATAGCTAGGATTGGAAAATATTTTTTATTAGGTAGCTTTTGTTTTGACTTTTTGGTTTAGATGAATTAAAATCCCATTTTCACGGTAGTTAGGATTTCACCGAACGTGGCTGCATATTCGAAGCAAAGCGCAAGTCATGCCGATCTCGATGTACTAGGCCTTTGCACTGGCCTAAGCTTAGGTGTTGATACGAACAAGACTAAGGGAAGATCTAAGTGGGGAAAGTGCCGAATGCTCTGCTATTTTTCCAACGCTATAACGTAAGCTAGAAGGACTGCAAAAAGCAGAAAACATAAATGGTCTTTCCGTTTAGCCCCTCGTGAGCCCCCAATTGACGAATTTTGAAGATACATCGACGATTTTGGTATTATTCGACTCAGCTCGACGAACCGAGTCTTTAATATCTACTTTATTTACGCTGTTTCACCAATAAGTTTAATTTGTTGATATACGTAAAAGTTAAACTAGCTTCTTGGAGATTTTGTTTCTCAAGAAGTTACGAGAGCTTTTAAGCTGATAAACGGCGAAATGGCAATTCCGAATATTTTTATTTTTTTAAAAATTTTGCGAATTTAGTCGTCTATGAACCTGGGAGATGTCTGAAATAGTAATCTATGAACATGGGTGGACTGTAATTCGCTTGTCCATAGACGTAAGAGGGGTATAAACTTGGTAATCCAAGAACATGGCTACCCAGAAATTGGCAGCCATGCTTATGATCACAGGGGGTCAATAACCTGTGAAGGGTAAGGTGAAAACGACCGCAACGTGCCATGAACGAAGACAACGAAACCCTAAACAGCGTTACTCTTCAGCAAAGCCGACCAACATCGACTCTTGATCATATGCATTGCAAGCAAGATTATGATGCACAGTTTGACGAAAAGTGAAAACAATGTCACAACCTGACAGCTGTGGCGACAAAATACTAAATACATATACAAACATTATAATACATTCCATTAAGCATCGTAGTGAAAAATATCCTAAGTCATAGCAGTTTTGCGACACAACAATAAGAGAGAAACCGAAAAATTTACAACTGCTAGTCAATCTGAGTCTTCGTCGTACCTGAGTTGACCGCTACGTGGACGCTGGATGTAAAAATCAGCGCATCGGCTGGGCACAGCGCCAGTGTTGACGAGATCCATGAGATCTTTATGCTTCTTTTCGGAGATTGGATTTGGAGACCTGTAGGTAGGCTGGACGACTTGAGGCTATGCGCTGCGAGTACCATTGCGCGTCACTAGTGTGCCCTTGAATCCAAGGTCACTGTAATTTCTTTTGCACAGTATGACTCCAAGGCTATTCTTGCAAAAACGAAACCACTTTGTATTGATCCAGGGCATTTTTGCCCGTCGTCGTTAACTTTGTGGTTGCCAGTAGTAGAAGACTTTGCATGCGACTTCAGATCCATAAATTCCGGATGCTCCATGAATTCAGCTCGGTAGGTTTGTCGCGGCGAGCTGACACAATGACAGGGAGCCACATATTCGGGCGTAAAAATTTTCTGACATTTTGTCGCGCGCTCGGTCGCCGCGTGTATCGCTTCGACTTCAATGTAGCTATGTCTAAATTTCAAAAATTTTTGGTCGATGATTTACAATGAACTGCTGGCAGCAACTTCGTTTACAAGAGCAGCAGCAACATTTCTGCTACGATTTTGAGTACGAGTATACACTGCCACATGCCGAACATTCGGTGGTAGACTTCTAAATTTACAGAAACCAATTTAGCACCAAAATACATGAAATGACATCGCGCGAAATAATTTCATTGTAACCGCGAACACTCACCCGAGCGAGCGAAAATTACAAAATAACTTTTATGCGACCAAGCGAGCATAAAGCAGTGGAATGTTAAGATGTAGTGCGGTTGCTAACAGATCATGTTAAGATGATCAAAATGTTAAGATTAATCTGGTAAAAATCAAACTGAGAAGTTTGACCGTGGTACCACTTCTTCGGTTGGTAACAATATGCACATTCCTGGTTAACATAAAAGAACATGTACGATAACTGGGCTAAATAATAATGTAATCTTATCGTCCAGCTTCAGCAAGTAACAAACTCGGGTGCCAGTGTCTCTAAAATTTCAATTTTTGCATGTTTTTAAACTTTCTAACATTTCTAATAACCACTGTTTTTACCTCAAGCATTTCAGAAAGGCACTTCCGATTTCCGTGGAACCTGGTCGTTGTTTCAGTCCATAGGTAGCAGAAGGCGTCGCTCTTGCTACCAGGTTGTTCGGCCACTTGCTCGAAAATCGTAAAATGGGACACAGCTTCGATTTGTAATACATGGCCGACGTATCGCTGAATGGTGTGTAGAGAACGGCCTGAAGATCGGCTGTGATACTGCGGTACCTCGGATCATGCTTTGCACGGTCCTTGTCAAGATTCTTATCTTCTTGCGCATCATGGTGACGATCGATGTGCCGCTGCTTAGTTTGGATGTTGTAATTTTCGAGCACAGTACCGGTAAGCCCATTTAGTTTTGGCCGCTGGCAGATAAAAATTTCTTTTTTGGGATTAAAGAAGCCGATGTTAAATTCACGGTATATATAGAATTTCGCGATAGATACCTTCAGAGACGATATCCGCCGGATTTGCAACGTTGACTTTCGCAAAATCCAAATAGGCTGCATGTATCCGAGGTGCATTCAGAAAACCCTCTAGGTAATCCTTCGAGGAGTCTCGGCGGCAATAATGAGACTCAACACGAGCGAAACAATTAATGTGTTAAATGAGTTTCTGTGCTGCTTTTGTTGTTGTCTTATTGGATATGGAGCGGGGCGATGGCGGTACATAGTTTCCTTGCTCTATGACATGGCTGCGGACGGTTTTCAGTACCATCGGACTGATTCCCTAAATGGCCACAAAAAGCCCTACATACATCGACTTCTTCTATATTTAATAGAAACGCGTATCCATAAGAACTGCTACGCCCTTATGCGTCGTCAGTACGTGGACGGCGTTGTTTTTCAGATTTTGCTTTTATGCGGTGTTGAATAGACAAATTTTGCTGTTCCTTGGTTTTGCAGTCGTAGTAGGCTTTGAAAATCGCTTGTTTATCGCTATTTTTGAAACTTGGCAATATTTATGACTGCAATTGCATGAAACAGGCAACATACTCTTGGCGGGTACATTAGCACCTTTCCTGGAGATATAAGCTATCCGAGCACGGTGTTGTTTCTTACGCACCCGCTTGTCAGGGTACGTTATGCGTGGTCGTTTGCCTCTTGGCCGGCGGATTGATGTCTTGCTATCATAAGCACCTTGAGATGCAGTGTCGATCCGATCCTGCTGGACATTTCCTACTAAGCGGTTGACTACGGAATTAACCTGGTCGTGCTTTGACATTTAATTAGGTCGATCTTTGGTGTCGGATTGTACGTAGTCCAGATCACTCGTTTCTCTGTCTGCACTTTGAGAACAAGATTCCTGAGGACTTGATTAAGGTGTGATTCAGCACATTCGCATTTCAAGTCCCTAGACATGTACAGACGCGACAGCGCTGATGGGTACTACAGCCGGTATTCCGGCTGCTGTGTTCCCGGCATTGTATGCGGCTGTTTGAGAAAAATGTTATATGTTGCATTTTTAAACAGACCTGATAATAGCTCGCAACTTTGCTAGCGATGTCACGTGACTGTTCGAGTTCTGCGTATTCCCGGAGGTCACGCATAGCAGCAAAAAGTCATTGGTCATACATGCTTTCATGAGTGATGCCGCTTCGGCGAAGAGAAAAGACTTTACGTTCCGCACGGTGACGTATCCAGTTGCTTTAGATTCAATGGCAAAAACCCTGAGTAGATGAAAAATGCGGGTTTTACCCCCACCCCTCCCGGCTGCAAGTATGAAGCTGCTATGCGGTGATGTTGATTGCTGCTGCTGAGAAGGGTGCGTGCAAAACATTAATTCTGAAACAGAACAAAATACAAATGTTTATGCGACCATGTATTGGCGTGAACTCTCTTCGTGACGTACGTACCTATAGATAGACTAGAACACCGTGGAATTCTCACTGCAAACATGGTCAGTACGATTATACTAACTTAAGTCAAGTCGAAAACAACGTAGTGGTGTGGTTTCACGATCATGCAATAATATCCTAAGTCTAATTTAGGATATTTATGCACGTAGCAAACGTATGTATATACATTTTTATATTATATAAAATACTAACAAACGATATACTAAATATGCAGCAGCGTCAAACGAACTGAGCACTCGAAGCGCGTGTGTAATGTATGTATTAAAAGTAAGAACGAGCCTAATTTTAGGCTCGGCTCGTTCGTAAATTTGCAGAGTAGAAATTCGGGTCGACTAATCTCTAGAACCGAGCCGAGCCCGAAACTTCTCTACTAGCTACGTAATTTTTTAATATTTATTAAAAATCAATTTCTTTTTTATTTTTTGATTCAACATTTTATGGTGTACCTTAGTCAGTACCTTACCTACAGAATCTATGTATAATTTTTAGGTGACGCCTACCTTTGCCTGCAACATGACATAGTATGTCAGCATGTTCATCTTTGAGTTCAGAAGTTACAGGGTTGAATCATACATTTTTTCGGAATTAATAATCAGCTAGTACCTAGTGTAAATCCAACGATAATAAAATTTTTGCTGCACTAATACCTAGGCTAAATTTTTACAATTTTCAAGTTGTACAGAAACAAGGTCGTTAAATACATTTGATTAGTAGAATTGAGTTTGCATTATTAGAGTTTATATTTAAATTTGTTTCTAGTTAACATCAATTTGATATAACTTTGCAGGAACGTGCAATAATTAGATTATTCTTAGAGTTTTTATTTAAATTTGTTTCTAGTTAACATCAATTTGATATAACTTTGCAGGAACGTGCAATAATTAGATTATTCTTAGAGTTTTTATTTAAATTTGTTTCTAGTTAACATCAATTTGATATAACTTTGCAGGAACGTGCAATAATTAGATTATTCTTAGAGTTTTTATTTAAATTTGTTTCTAGTTAACATCAATTTGATATAACTTTGCAGGAACGTGCAATAATTAGATTATTCTTAGAGTTTTTATTTAAATTTGTTTCTAGTTAACATCAATTTGATATAACTTTGCAGGAACGTGCAATAATTAGATTATTCTTAGAGTTTTTATCTAAATTTGTTTCTAGTTAACATCAATTTGATATAACTTTGCAGAAACGTGCAATAATTAGGTGCTTTGGAGTATATACTACATGTGATCGCGAGCAGAATTCGCTATATAAAAATTCTACAAAAATAGTATAGATTTGATTTTGTACACATAAAGTAGGCGTCAATATTTACTGAATAAAATTCACTTTTGTGCTGTATTCTGCTAAAATATATTTTGTAGTGTTGGACATCATTACATACTTGAATCGTTTTCATTTTAATCCAACTAGTTTCAATTGCGCACATATTATCCCATATAAATATGGTTATACAGTAAAACTTTGCGCTCAAATTAATCAATGTTAGCGTTCAATTTTACAACTTCAGTCCACGCATTGTACAGTAGCTGCCGAATATCTTTTTTAATTTTTTTCAAAGTATACAATATAGACAATATTATATATTCAAAAAGTAGAAATGTATAAAAAGGTAAACGTAAAAAGTGTTGACATTTACATGAATCATGCGGTTTCTATCGGAGGCCTGGTAACGAGTTTCCTCCCAAGGGTCGGACTTCTAAATCATATTTAGGCGTGCCCTGCTGTGTCAAAGAGATGCATTAGCGCCGTATGCAAAAACGTGACGCCCTGCCGACCCCCCCCGTGGGAACCAAAATAACCCTCACCGGTATACCGATTGACCTTAGACACCTATGATAAGAATACAAACAAATTAGAAATGTACGATAGCAGTTAATTACACATATGAGACAAAGTATAATACTGTAGTTAGCACCACAGGCATAACTGCGCCCTTGTATCCTACTTTCAAGCCATGTGACCATTGTATGCCATTGAGAATAAGAACAATACTTATTAATGAAATTCAAATCAGAACTACTTGTTTATTATAAGAACATCGGGCGTAGAAAGCTGCTATAGTTGCCACCAGATAAAAGTTATATATATGTAACGAGGTATTGCATACATGCATTTTCAAGTAAACGAATCCATGGCAGCTTTTTAATTCTTGGAAATTACCCAAAAACCCATTGAGGGAGTATTGTGTCGCAGCCGTGTTTTTAATTTAAATTTACCACTACATGAGTACCACTAGGAATATAAGCAAACCACTGATAAATTAATGATTGCGTTTGGATTTCCATTTGAGGATTTTGGCAGCATACCACCTTTTTACACCCAATTTATATCCAACTAGGTCATATATTATCGTCGAGTGGAGAACGTAATCCTGTTTTGTATTGTGATCCAGCCATGCTCAGCTTCATTTCCGCTTCAAGTAGAGGTGGTTGTTAGTACGTCAATGAAAAAATTCTAATCGACTAAAGAACGAGTTTCAATGACCAAGAGGTTATAAAGCGAATAAATTTGTTATCGCACATTTTTCTCATGTCCCGTTTGCACCCATAGAATTGCGCCAATGAACGTCAACATCGTCAACGTCAAATTTTAAGGGACAGTGTACTGTTCCCAAACTTATTTTGGCAAAACAGAAATCTATATTAATTGTTCAAGTACGATTAATCATGCAAAGCATCTGAATTTCGCCAGGTGATTTCAAATGTTCGATTTTTCTGCTCAAACTTTAAAATTTTTATTTTTTGCACGCGTTTTTGCTCATTTATTGTGATTTGTGTGATTTTGAACATCCAAATAATATTTAAACTTTTAACACTTTTCTTCGTAAACTAGTCTATTTCCTACAGTCTTGAAAAAAACTTTTGCAGTACCGACGGACTGAACTTAGACCGTTTTGGTGCAAGCCACTACACTACCTGGAAGCGTTGCTCGGTTTTTAAGGAACCTCGCAAGACAAGCGAACAACAACGCACACGCAAACCTACATCCGACTGAAAAACTTTTGCTTCGCAATGTACGCTTTAAGAAATTTGTCCGTTTTAATAACGAATGTGTTCAAAACAAAAATTTGTCTGAACAGACGCGTAGAAAAAATAAAAAAAATTGCCAAAATACGCATATGTTTTGAGTATTGCGATTACCCAAAATTGTCAATCATAAATTATAGAGAACATTTTATTAAAAACTGGTGGAGTGTATGACGAAATTCTGTTCTAAATTTTTTGCTGAAAATTATAAAATACAGAGGCACCTAATAAATTGATATATAAATGGCTCAGCCAGGTACCAATTTGCTCAGTATCCGTCTGTATGTTCATTTGATTCAAGGACAATATTAAACGAAATATCGTACACAAACGTATCGGCGAACATTTCGGTAATACTTCTGAGTTATGTAGCTGGAATTGTGGTCAACTAAGCGTCCACATAAGGATTATTTGAGACTACAAATATAAAATATATATGCCATTAAAAGTACGGTTATTTAACTATCTGTTTTGTCAGAAAGTCATTATATTCGCAGATGAGGTGAATAGGGGCACCCCACTTTTAGTCAATACGACTAACATCCAATTTCAGTGTGCATGTAAACCTAACACCACCACTTTTATTGTGTTTTCTATTCAGAGTGATAACAACACTTATTTTAGGTAGTGTTATACCCTCACCTTTTGAGATATATGGGCAGCTGAATATGAACAGCTGCATTTAACTTGACACCAAAATTGCATACTTCCTAGGAGTTGTGTGACAGCAAATACATTGTATTTATACCATCAATATTCAGAAACCGTGAGAGACCCCGCCCTTCATTCCATGGTGCCCTGGTAAAAAGGTAGCGTGATTCCGGTGTTTCCTGATGAGGCAGCCTAGTGCGTTATATAGTTTCCCTAGTTCTCTGGTTAGCACCCTAAAAAGCATAGCCTAGCAAACTATAGTTTCAGCGACAGCAACAACAAAAAAACTAATCAGTAGTGACACAGCTACAGTTATAACATGGGCTTTCAGATGTGACGTTAGGGTAACGAACATCCGTTGTGGTTGAGCGGAATTGCAGTAATGATCATTTTCACAATAGCAAAGACGAAGGCGTTTGGCCCGATTCCGGACCGTCGGGTCTTCGTATTCACAGCCCGGGTTGTGAGCATCGTTCATTGTGCAATAACGCTGTACATTGTCTAAAATATTAACAAAACACACAATACACTTATCATCATACATATATTTGTGATATTTGTATACATAGTTATAGCGGATATTTTACTTTTATTGTGTTCCTTTTCTATGTAGTCTCTGTCACATTTAGTGGCTGTACGTTTTATGTTTGGAAAAATAACAGCTTAGTGTGTGGAGCTCGCGAGCGTGGGCGAGAGCCCCTCCGAGTTTGGCGTAGACTTAGTCTAAATCTTAAGATGTGAAGCTTAGGATAAGCTGAATGCTTATTCTTAATATATCGAGATGCATTTCACTTCGGCCCCTAAACATTACGTTGGCCTAAAAACGGATATATTTGGGTTTAAAGCGTATTTGTGTTTGCAGCGCGTGGGCATACACTAATTGCTACGTGGATATGACGCCCGTGGGTTATTATGGCACTATTGCTATTTATTGGCTACCATGTACAAAGAATGAATTTTACTTATATCCAGTGAAACCAAATAGCAAATAAATACGTTCAAAAGATGTTAATCATTAGGAGTTTCACCTTAAAACAATTCCTACCATTCATTGCAAAGATACTACAAGCGATAAAACAGCAACATTGTAGCAACTCCTTATTTCGTAGCCAAAGCTAAGATTACGATGTACAAAACAGTGTCTGACTGCACACAGATACGACATAGGAATAGCGAAATATTGAGCCAAATTAAACCAAAAATTCCAAACCACGGTAGGGAAATATACACGAATTTTTGATCCAAAATATTGCTTTCGTCTATCTATTCAGTGGTTTGCGGGATTTTTGTGAAATAACTATGAGATAGTATGCATCCGGAAGGCACGCGCACCATCAAAATTTAAACCAAATAACGCAGCACAAATAATTGTTTGCGCTTACCTCTTAGATAAATCCAACGGTGAATATTGATTTTTAATACATATATAATCTCTGTGGTGTTATCTTGAGGGAATAGTTTACAACTACGATAACAGCGGATTTGAGTTTATCTCCGCTCAGTTCGGTAGCTCTATATCACATCATATTGTTAACTAAGTGCTTGGTTTCGGGCTATGGTTTGTAACTTTTATAATTACCTACCGTTAACAGTGGCCAAATATAGATTATTTTGATACAATCGCATGTAATCCTGATAACAAAATTAGAATCTAATTTTACATGCGCCATCTGTTAACGCAGCGGAACTGTTGGTTTTTGTACACATTTTGGCGTGAAAGCTGTACTATATCTTTTTGTTGCTATTGGCACTGACAGTTCGCGCATTTTATGTTGGCTATGCTGTTAATGTAGTTAGCCCAACGGTTATTGCGAACAATTTTGTCCAAACGTTCTTGGCGGCATATGTATATTTGATCACGGGGTAAAAATTTGTACGAGATTGAACGAGATGTTCAGCACATTATTGCTGAAGCTGGGAGAATACTTAAGCACAGTTCAGGTCGCGAAAAATTTTACAAAAATATATTGTTAATCCCTTCATGACCGAGTTTTATTTGCCTATCGTGCAATATTTGACAAGCTAGAGACCACGCCACGACTGAACCGCGATCGTACTATTGCGAATGACGTACGCAAACCACTGAGCTGTCTAAAACCTGTTGCTCGGTTCGCTAAGGAAGGAACAAACAACGCAAATGCAAACAAACACCATACGACAAACGCAGTAGACAATATTTAGTTATTCGAATTGTATTATTTTATAACAAAACCGTATATATACAATAAGTGTGGAAGGCACCTCAGCTCTGGATGAACGGTGGTGTCGGCGGAGGGGCCTTCGTGGAGGTATGTAGCCAAGGGGTAAATTTTTGAAATTTCCACGATATCAAAATGTTTCCCACCTTTGCTAAAATTTTCCCCAATTTGTAATATATTTCCCTAAATTCCCCTATTTTTCCAATTTTATAACGATTTGCACCCTGTTTTTGCTAAAAAATTTTCGCGTGCCTTTGGCGCGCCGCGCGGGGAGGGGGTGCTACGGAGCCTTCAAGGATAGGCGGTAGATTTGGCTTGCGATAGTACGACACTTAGAGGAGTACCCATCCCATCGACACCTGTCATATATACGCATATATAATAAAGATCCATTTGGCAAAGGTCCGTGAATCTATATTATGAGGAAGCATGCAGGGGTCATGTTTATTACTGGTTGGAAGTCATGGAAATTTTCCTACAGCGCCGACCCGGCCTGTAATCCTAGCCCCAAATAATATTTCCCCATCAATATCATCTGTAAAGCGGTCGAAATATATTTTCCTCATTCACATCACTAGCGACCTTGGTTTGCTACATTAACCGTAAAATGAAGCTTAGTGTAATAGATTATTAGTAGTCTTAGCTTGTTGATGATATCAATGAAAATGTCGACGAGAATCATGAAGGCACCATAAAAATACAACGTACCGCCGCTTTCATCTTCCTGTTTGACACACCATTTTCCCGCACACTTTCCGGAAAGACACGGTACCACTTGTGGTCGATGTAAGAAGCCATCTCTGCCGGACCCTTTGAAATCCATCGTACACATACATTTAACAAGGCCTGAAACAAAAATAAAGTACGAGTCATTTCGAGTTAAATAAGATAGTCCTACCTCTGTGTGTGCACAAAAATACTTTTGGACGCGCGCAAATACGAAAAGCTCAAATATTGATATTGTGACTACGCAATATATTATCTTCACCACTGAGATTACAAGGTTTCGAACTCTGTTCATGCCCAACGACCTACTTATAGTTTCTGTTATGTTTCTACGAAGATTGTGATCAAGTCACAGATTTCTTTCCGTCCGGTTAAATCAGCCCATGAGCAATTTTGAAGCAATTCTTTTCGATATGTTAAAAACTTTGTCAATGCTCAGAACACTGTCAATTCACGTTATTGCCGCACACGAGTTGTTTCAAAAATGTTTTAGCCCTTAATTGTCTGAAGCTCAATAGTTTGACAGTTTATCAAGCGTTTTCAGAACCGCCCATTGAACACTAACGTTTTTAAAGTGACATAAAACTCGCTCTGTCTTAACGTATACAAAAACAGCTTCTGCTGGGAAGAATTTGTTAGAAAACTCTCTTTTGTCTGGCCGACATGAAGCAATATTACTGTAATACAGTCGTATGGAAACGTGCAGCCCGCAAATTCGGTTAACACTCATGTCGATCAATGTAATTGAAATGCCTCCGGCGCTTAGCTGTCAATAGCATATCTATCTCTATACCTACATCTCAGCGGAAGCAGTTAATTTTTCCTCATGGTTGATGAATTGGAAAGTTTGAAGCTAAGGCACTGGCTATTAACTAATTTTGTGTGGATTTCTAACAAATCAAAGTTTCCAACAATTTATAGTTACATTGAAATATAATAGCTTATATATATTGTATAATTAAATCACCTTATAATAGAGTATAGAGTATAAGCGATACTTTTTCAAACAGCGATTTCTGGTCACGCTTTTACGTAGCTCTCAGTTTCAGGACGATTCTGATATAAGAATGTTTGACGGGAAATTACTAAATCCAAGTACGGATTCTTAAATCTTCAGTTTTACAAGTTTGATAATCAAGCAGTATTTGCGCTTTCCGTTGTATGTTCACACGCCAATTACTATGTGCCAGTTTGTTCAAAGTGGTAATTGAAATTTTAAGTTTGTTTGAAGATTGTGAATCGTAAAAGGCTATATTTTGTTATTTAGCTCATTGGGGGTTAGAAAGAAAGAAATTGTACTTAAAATAAATACGGAATCGAAATGTATCGGTAAAGACCGCTAAGTTAGCCTTAATGTGTTGCTCGTATATTATAAGTGCTCTGGTACTTTGAAAAGGGTTGACAGGCAATTTGGGACCTCAGAATAGTAAAGCTCTTAAACACTTTTTAGTTTGATTTGGAGACGTTCTGGTTGACTATTATGAAAGCTGTGTTACGTTTTCAGAAAGCTAAAAAGGTGTATAAGTTCGACATGACTGTATTCAATGGTTATGTTGTAGTAGAATATTAAGCTCTCTAGCTCCGTTTTTCAAACATACCTTATAATGCACAAATTAAATATATATACATAGAGAAATAATGAGATATTACACGTACCGCCAGTATCAGTTTTGTCAATGCTTGTTTGAATTTCAGAGTCTGATTTGGACTCTTCAAACGGAACATCAATGCATTGGACCATCGATGGTAGGTGCACAACGCTGAACAAAGTTAACGACGAGAACAAAATATGGCGAAACATCGTGCAATAGGTTAAATGTTTCATGATCACGATTATAGTAAAGACGAATGTCGCGGTCAAATATAGGCTTACATCAGTAATAAATTAAGAGCTAAGCATATATGTTGGTGTTTTAAAAAACCAGATGAATCTGAACAAATAAACTATTTGCAAGCAAAATAAATGGTTATAAGAAAGTTATATTTCGTCCTTTGCATGTGCCATATAAGTTTACGTGATAGTGGGACGCAACGCTTTACGCGATCTAGAACCACCAAACGCATACCTAATTCGATTGACCAATACGTACTCAAATAGGCGCTTCCTTCCTAGTCTGTCATAAAGTCAATCATTCAAAAACGGCACTATTAATTCTAAAGGGTAATCAAATTCATTCACGCGACACAGTGAACGATGCATTTCGGCTTACAAAGCTAAGACAAATGGCTTACGACCAACGGCAGTGCGACTAACAACAGATCTAAATACTTAGTATATATACAGAGAAAAAAGCTTTGTTTCCACACGAATGCGCAAAGTGCTGGTGGCACAATCGGATCCAGGACAGACTGTTGGCTGTTCGTTGGCTGATATGGTATCCCGGTCCTTGATCACAGACTGTTGGCTGTTCGTCAAATTGTTCAATGGCAGCAGGATGCGTGAACAAAAATTTGGGCATTTGATTATTTGACAAATTAATGGCGACGCTTCTGCCTACAAGGGAAAAGTATTCATAGAATAAACCAGAATCTTTTGCTCAGGTTTATTACAAGATTTTGAAATAAATTTTTTTATCTAATTTACATTATATATATGTAAAATATAGACGATCTAACCGACGTTTCCAACCGATTCTAATCGATGTGACAATTTTAGCTGAAAATAAAAATTTTGATAGGCTACACGTACTGTGAAAATTTGAGCCCATTGAACACACTGTTACCATTTCATAGCTTGTAACACGAAAATTGATATAGAATGGATCATAAAATAAATGATTCTGTCAGCCTTATTTTGTTGGCACCTGTAGGAACTCCAGCTGCTGAATCAAACACCATATTAACTATAAATAATTAATCAACATAGTTCAACGGATTACCAAACCTGCAGATGGCATCAACATTTAAACATATTTTGGACCTGGAATATAGGTTGTTTATAGATTCTTGGGCACATGTTTGGCTTAAAGGCCGGGTGCTAACTGGTAAGCAAGCCAACGGCGAATTGCGGCGGTAATTCATAAAGTGGTGACACAACAACTTAGGGTAAGGCTACCATAAAGTGTAACGCGCATGCTATGCCTAATGCTTTACTTTAGTTTATGGAAAACGACAAACCGGCATATTAGTTAGGTCACCAAGTCTAAGACATAAGTGTTAGTCACGGATCTTCTAACGAACTAATAGGTTTACCCCTTACCCAGCTGAAAAATGGATCACAACACTGTCTAACATTATTTTGGCTATAACTGACACTGAAAAACACTAAAAAGTATGGGTTAAAACGTCACCTGAAAATTTAAACATTGTAGGGGTCAACTCACAATGTGGCCTGATGATAGCATGTTAAAAAAGTTTTATTGCATTTGCAAACTGGTGGGAAGTACCAATATTAGACTGGGAAGGCATGCCTCGCACTGTCCCTTAGGGTAAAATTATAGCATCTAGTCTGGACTAATAAAATATGGGTCAGTCACATTGCTTCAAAAGTGGGACGTCTGTATACCCTGCCTTCATGTAATCTCACCAAAGCTCTTAACTGGGAGTACTATGTCCATCACTTACTCAGAACGAAGGCGCAAACTCCGCTTCATAAATAAAGTCAAAGTTTTCCTTACGTAGTACAGGCGAGAGATTCAGGCCGGGCACGGCCGCACCGGCTGGGACGACACCTGAATATGGACCGAAATGCTGCAGATCCGGGAAGGGCCAACCCAGATTTCCAACGGACAGGGTCGGGTCGAAAAAATCTGGGTTATTTCTCACCTCAGCCAGAGACAGAATGATTAGTACATGGTTCGATAACGTTGCGTTCGTATTAAGAATTCCTTGTAGGCTCATTTTGTGTATGCGCTTTAAACTTTATTATATCGCCAATGTTCTTTATATTGAATTTGCCTGCACTCAATAAATAAAGGGTCGTGTTGGGCTTGGCCGATCTCCACTTCGAACTTGCCGGGCCGAAATTTTGCAGCATCGGGCCAGATCGACCTCGATCTCCAGCAGGCGGGGCCAGGTCGAACTTGATTTCCGACGGGGCCGGTGGGGCCGAAAAATTTCGGTTCGTTCTCACTTCAGTCAAAGACAGAATGATTAGTACACGGTTCGAAAACCTTGGGTTCGTTCTAAAAATTTCTTGTAGGCTAATTTTGTATATGCGTTTTTATCTTTATTATATAGCCAATATTCTTTAAATTGAATTTACCTACACCTAATTAATAACGGGCCGTCTTGGGCTTGACTGATCTCCACTTGTAATGGGCCGGGCCGAAATTTTGCAGCACCCGGCCAGGTCGATCTCGATTTCCAGCGGGCCAGACCAAGCCGACCGATAGTTCAAGCGGGCCGGGTCAGGCAGGCCTCAATTTCCTGCAGGACAAGCCAGGCCGACCTCGATTTCCTGCAGGCGAGGCCAGGCCGACCTTGATTTCTAGCGGGTCAGTCCAGGCTGACCTTGATTTCTAGCGGGCCAGGCCAGGCCGACCTCGATTTCTAGCGGGCCAGGCCAGGCCGACCTCGATTTCTAGCGGGCCAAGCCAGGCCGACCTCGATTTCTAGCAGGCCAGGCCAGGCCGACCTCGATTTCTAGGGGGCCAGGCCAGGCCGACCTCAATTTCTAGCGGGCCAGGCCAGGCCGACCTCGATTTCTAGCGGGCCGGGCCAGGCCGACCTCGATTTCTAGCGGGCCGGGCCAGGCCGACCTCGATTTCTAGCGGGCCGTGCCAGGCCGACCTCGATTTATAGCGAGCCAGTTCAGGGCGACCTCGATTTCCAGCGGGCAAGGCCAGGTCGAACTCGATTTCTAGCGGGCAAGGCCGGGACGACCCCGATTTCACGCGGGCCAGGCCAGGCCGACCTCGATTTCCAGCGGGCCAGGCAGGGCCACCTCAATTTCCTGTGGGACAGGCCAGGCCGAACATTTCTGGCCCGTTGTCACTTCTCTAACGTAGCAGCAAAAATCGGTTTGGCTCAACATATATATGCAACTACATCAACAGAGTAACTTAATTTATCTGCCAATGGCACTCCTGTGTCCTACACAATTTGCCGCAATGACTTTCTTCCAAACAGTTTTGTCGCTGCCTGACAAAGACCCAATATTCTAATCTATAACCACTCTCTACTGTGTTTTCGTACAGTACATAATTGTGATTCAAATTTATCAATAATAACAAACTCAAACTAGCATATAATATATACGAATACAATAGAATAAAAAATCGTGGAAAAACGTATTTTACTGCTGAAAAACATGGTTTTCATGGTAATATAGACGACGACGTGTTCAGTAAATACATAATACAATGAGTCATGCAGTACACAATGACAACTAATCAATGGCTGAAATATATTATATCGGTGATATAACCTGGCTGTCACGGTATGAAAACGAAAGCATGACCATGTGACAACAGAAAAGTTAAAAAACAGGTACATGACACAAAAGTAGAATTTGGATTGTAGAATAGTGCTTGCTGTTTGAAATTAATGACGTTGTTCAACTAGAACCATAGGATATAGTAAATTAACAGGTCCGTCTCCCTGTGGCGTAAGAGGCGAACAGATACGTCACAAGCTCTTCAAAAGTGGAGGGGCCGTTTGTTTACATTCATTTTAACACCATTAGTAAAATTGTTTACAGTTGGCTGTAAAAAGTGGAAGAGGTTGGATTCCTGGTGCGAATCACAATTCAGATGGGGTAAGGGCGTACCCATAAGTATAGGTGCTTTAAGGGAACTGCCTAATGGCGAGCAACCTTTAGTCTACAAGTGGAGCACCTGCCTCCCTCTAACTACGAACCCTGCCATGAGTTATTAGCTTACAGTACTATCTTACTTTCTGGCTGTGCGAGAACTGGCGCAGACACTGTATGACGGGGGGTTGGACGGGGACGAGTCCACGCAGGGATATGAATGTTAGGTTATACCGATATGCCATAAATATTCAAGTTGGGCAATCCCAACTGTATATTTAGAAACACGTATGGCGTCCTCCCCAAAAATATGCCACTACTGTGCATAATGTACATAGAGATACATGCCTGGGGACGGACATGCGAGTTGATCCTCTATAAATCTAGCAAGTTGGTCATGCATGTATATATAAACTCATAGTAATCAACATTCACATAACCGTACAATAATTGCAAGAGGTCCCCCCGTTCGCGCCCTTGTATGCAAGAGTGAATATGGAAAAGTTCAGGGATTAAGACTCTGAGCTATTTTGCAAAGTTGCAACTTGCGCGACTATGATGGGAGTTGCTTGGTCTAATTTTGAAGGTTTTGGCATTAAATTTACATGGATATTCTGAAAATTAGGATTGTGGAGACACATAGATCTAGTAAAAGCAAAATTATAGACGATAAAATAAATATATAAAGTAAAAACAAAAACTTTTATTAAAGTTTATAGAAAACCGTTATATATAAGTTAAAAGTACTTGTTGATAGGTGAAAGAAAAAGCAAACAGAAAAAGCTCCTTAAATAAGTTGGGTGTCTATAAACTATGTGCGGGGCAATTAAAAAAACTTATATCCTACTCACTACGTATAACTAAACTGTTTTAGGAACATTAACATCAAGAAAGGTGACAGTGTAAATATTAACGCTATTCAAATACCAAACTGGGAAACGACATGCTCCAGGGAGATACTTTGGTTATAAAGGTCAGGGATCTTTCCTAATATCCTCCCCTACTTCAAGAATTGTCATCCTTGAAGGTGCAGTAGTAACTTTTTGCCACCATTTAACCAAAACACGACGAAGCGGTTTAGAAGATATCCATTTCTGCAAATGACAAAGTATTGGATTACCGATTGACCCAAGTAAGATCTACCGTGAAACACTCCAAATTAGAAACTAATATTTGTAAATATTTGTGCTAACGATAGATCATCATGTTTCTTGGTTACTGCGTTAATGCAAATTTTACTATACCAACTAAGTCTCGAGAACGGATGGGCGGATATTCCAGTTTTTACCGTAAATTGCGTTTAACCATCGGAACAGACTGTTGAAAGCCTTTATTTGTATATCTTTTATTCCACGCGCAAGAGTTAGTCAACACCCAGTTTTAGACCAAAATGTAGTCCAATTTCGTTGTCTTCGTCTATAACACGGTTAACATTAAGAGTTCATTTGATAAAAATTTTCACAATACAGACGTCCTGAGCTATTGCTACTGCACGCCTATATCTATCCAATGACACCTTTAGCAACTGAATAAGATAGCAAAAACAGGGGCGCAGCACGTCGGTTAAAAGTTGGGGAGAGGCACTTCCTCAAAATTGAGGTGACCCTTTTCTCTGCTTGGCTCGATTTTTTGGCTTACCAGGTAGGTGCTGTGACAGGGGTATACCGTTGATTTACACAGATGTGTAAAGCATGACTACGAAATAAAGGGAAAAGTATTTTGCAGACCACAATCGCCCAAACTTCAGGCTCCTTATGGCTAAAAATTTAAAGCATTTAAAAGCAATGGAGAATGTAGTCTCAGCGCAGTATCTAGCATTGGAATGATGCTTAACAATGGACCAGATGACTTGACATTAAGTAATTTTACATACAGTTATTCTTGAGTTTTCGGAAAGATAAACTACAGCTTGATTTTTGGTGTTCATATGTTCACATACGAACATTTGAATTTTGAATGACATACGAACATTTGAATTTTTGGTGTTCATATGTTCACATACGAACATTTGAATTTTGTTCACATAAAAATTTAAAGCATTTAAAAGCAATGGAGAATGTAGTCTCAGCGCAGTATCTAGCATTGGAATGATGCTTAACAATGGACCAGATGACTTGACATTAAGTAATTTTACATACAGTTATTCTTGAGTTTTCGGAAAGATAAACTACAGCTTGATTTTTGGTGTTCCTATGTTCTATTACTGTACAAGGTATTGCTATAATATATCTATGACACTGTTGCATATAATTGTTACAGAGTCAGTTAGCCCAATTTAATTTAACCGTCTCGCAGTGCAGACCGTACACCTTTTTGAAGGCCGATTCGACGACGAAGGCGAGGCTTAATAATGAGACGATGCACACAGGGGTGTAACCACAGGGGGAGGGCAGGGGGTCCCGACCGTCATGTTTTAGCCTGCAGCACACGTCGGTCTAAATGTTTGAACAAAGGTCTCATCGATCATGTATCACGTTTCTATTGCACACGTAGTACACTATCGCTCAAGTGGATCCCCACTTTTCCGTAAGTGGTCATGTCATTGAATCTAAACTATCTACCACTCAGCCGATACAAAAATTAGTATTGATTACGTGCTGTTGTTAATTAAGTTCTATTATACTGCTGCAAATATTTGATAAAACTCGAGCACAAATTTACCGTTAAGGTACAGGCGCCGCACCCACCCGGGTGGGAGGAGGGGGGTAAGTTTTCAGGCTCTTTTTGTGCTCTCGGTGTAAAATCATTTATTTTCTGGTACGAAAAACGTAAAAAATTTACCGCCCACCCTTAGCACAAAATATTCACCAAGCCCTTCACTCAACAAAATTCTGGGTGTGCCCGTGCGTTGACGGTTGTAACATAAAAACGTAGCAAGTATTTATTGCTAATAACGTCAGAATTATACTGACCTTGGTTGTAAGCAAAGGCGTTTTTGTTAAATTAATTTCTAAGGACTTTGGGCAAGGATATCCGGGTTATAGCAGTGCTTGGAACATACTACCTAAATATATTATTTGTACTGCAAAAACACAAACCATACTTCATGTCCAGCAAATCACTGATAGCAACTGCGAAAATTATATATGTACACGCTACTTAAAAAATTTAGGCCTCTGGCTTGTTTACTGTCATGGAGGGGATACAGGACCTATGATTTCCATATCCATTTTGGACCATTCATTTCCAGCACTTATCCAGCAAGCCGAGTTAGCTAAAAGTAAACGGCACTGTGCAAATTTCAGCAAATCTTTAGTTTTGCTTTGCAAATTGAAAATTTCAGTTTATCATTTAGGTTTATAGACGAATACAGTTATAGTATGTAGGAGTTTACCGGTAACATTTAATTGAGTATGTTCCATAAGGGAGAATAGAATTTAAAAGCACTACAATACGCAGCGTGTTTAACCCCTGGTAAAAACGGCTCGGATTCTACAAACCCACGTAAAACTCAGGAAAAACATATCATTCTAATACCAATACTTTCTATATTTTCGTCATCGCCATACAACTCTGTTTTCAATGACTCAAAACGAAAGAACATTTTGCTTACAAACAACAGTTGCAGCCTCTTGGAAATGCTGTGAGCTAAGCGTAAATATATATGTAATTAACGGTACATAGCCATAATATGTAATGTGACTATTATGTATAGTATACACATTATTCATACAATATAGGGGCAATGGTCCGTCCGCGGTGTGCGCATACGGTTTTGGGTGGGGGGGGGGAGATAGGCCATTGGCGTGACCAATAATTCTACCCAGCATACCCAATTTTTCGTCATAGTTTTCTCTATTTCCTGTAATTTTTATTAAAATTTCTGCAGTTTCGATCAAGTTTCGATCAATATTATTGCTAAAATGCCTAATGCGCCTTGCGCGCACAACCGGTGCGAAGCCTTAGTGAGCGCGAATATAGATTAGTCGGGCCCGAGCCTTTGGAAAGAGTTACTCCGATTGATGGACATCTGTAATGCATGGCTGTATTGACAACTGTGTGCTTATCATATAAACAGTAAAAAATGCAGAATATTGTATCTGAACAATATTATATTTAGAGCGATATCATTTCCGTTTACTCTCTAGGAGCCTTTCCCAAGCTCCATAATTCGAGGTCATTAAACTGGGTAAGCTAATATCCAAGACCCGTGCAAAGCTAAGCGGGTACATTTGTAAACCTTAATTTATTATTATCACTTTTCATGATACTATACAGCTCATAATTATCCTTTGCATCTAATTATATTGCTTGACTGTAGTGTTGACAGCATGATCTACTAAAATTGTATCACATAACTAAGATGGCTGGTTTTATATGTAATATGTCACATCAGTTTGCAGTTACCAACTTTTAATGGGCAACACGTAGTGATTCTGGAAAATAAGTGAAACCGAAACAAAAATGTAAGCATGATATGAGCTATTAGGTTACCGTAGTTTAACTGCAAAGTACTGCCTAAATTTGCCTTCGGTTCTTCAAGTCAGGACCACGATACAATCAAAGTTTTTATTATAAATAAAATGTATAAGTATAAATGTAAAAAATATATGTTAAACGCGACAAAGCATTATTTGTTACATGAAATATTGCCTATTTTAAAACCAAAAGACAATATGAATGAACGAAGTA
>JASANE010012989.1:0-36347 GCA_030248225.1 Trileptium ribeirensis
AGTGAACGGAGTTGATATAATTACTAAAGCTTCTACTACAATTAAATTTCGGAAATAAGTACGGACGGTAAAAATTGGTTGTTGGTACGGAAATTTGACACGCATCGTAAATATTGACCGATATTTTTTGATACCATGCGACTCCATAATGTTCTAAGACGAGAATAGCTTACTGTAGGATACCTGCAAACACAGAGGTCACACCTCCAGATACTGGCACCCGAAACTGGATTTGTAGTTGGAAAGGCTTACTGAAAATGACTCTTGTTGTGTCAGACCTTCATTGAGATTTATTGAGACCTATAGGTCAATGGTAGCAACTCCATTACCAAGGTGCACCCAGTGAGACTCACGCTTCTGTTCCGGGACAGTTTATTGATTGTTAGCAACTTTACAGGGCATTGGGCTGCCCGCCACTTGCTGACCCGTTCTTTGTAGAGAGCTTTCCCACGAGATATATCACCTGTGCCCACCGGCTTAGGGTGCTGTTGCCATCGTCTATGAGCTTTCTGTACGCAATACGATTAGCCGCTGCTTCGAGTATATAATACTGTTATCGGATCGTGTCGCCATATCTGCACACAGATCGTTTTTGAACAATGATCCGTATCTTTAGTCTGTCATCCCCCTGTTATAACTACCCTACCACGGGGTATTTTTAATACACAAAATGCCAAGCCAGCATCACCTTTGCAATACGATCAGTGTGCATTATGAGGAGATGACCTAGCCACCTGAAAGGTCTTTGCTTAATACTGTTATCTAGCCCACATCAATTATACAGTTCGGCATTCGAAATATGGTCGAACTTCGATATATATATACTGCGGTTATTCTTCCTAAACAATGACGTTCAAAGATGTCCAGCCCAAAAATGTCACAGGATTGTACGAACCATGATTCCTACGCGTACACTAGTACTGGTCGAATACAGCTGTTGTAGACCTTCACTTTCGTAGATGTGTTGATTTCACGTTTGCACCATACTTCAGAGAGACAACCAAAGGCTGCCGCCACGATCGCGATGCGGTTGCTGATTTCAATGCCCGAAGAACCTCAATCAGTGATCAGGTGACCCAAATGATAGAAAGAGTCTAAGTTATAAACATTTTTGTCATTCAATTTTATACTTGGTTGTCCACAGCGTGAAAGAACCTTTGGTACTTTTGAGTTTATTGATAATTCAACCCGGCTGCCATAGCAAGTTAACCGATTTACGAATGCTTGCCTCACAACCTCAGGTTCGCTCACAGCACTATGGTCTCAGCGCATCCCAGGTCATAATTGTTCACAGCTATTCCGCATGTGCCACATTGATAGAACCTAATCAGCAACCTATTTGAAGAGCTGTTGGGATTTTATTGATCCTTGTTTAATTCCGATGCAAATAGCAAAACCATCAGATGTTATCTTCTACGCTGGAATTTTGCTTATTGTGCTACCGTACATTTCTTTGATGATATTTAGTGACTTCCGGAATATTCCACTAGCTTCCATTATGATATAAACATCCTGACGGTCAACACGGAGTCAAAAGCTGCTTTAGAATTTACAAATGTCACAACCGATGGCTGCTTGAATGGCGATTCCTAATATCTGGTGCTGGGTTGATATTTCATCAACACAAATCCTGCATGGCCGAAAGGCGGACTTTGAATCTGTTCTTAACGACAGGTTTCACAACGCAATTTTGAGCAGCGATATGCCTTTATAATTTCCGCACTGTGTGCAGTCGCCTATATTAAAAATAGGTATTATTACTGCTATGGCTGTGGCTTTGTTGTATTTCCTACATACGCTTGAAAAGTTCAACTAAAGCGTTATCAATTGGCTGGCCACCAGCATTGAAACCTTCGGATATATCCAATACCGTCCTCACCAGCTGCTCGTCCATTTTTCAGCGATTTTATTGCTGTTTTGATTTTGAACTCCAATGGGAGTTTCTTATTTTCTCTGCAGAATACATTGCACGCTCCTCACTATCTACGGAATATATATCAGCAAATGCCTAAAACCGAAATTCACCCAAACCGGTAACCGAAACTATCGATTGAAATCGGATCCGAAACCAGAACCTACTCTTCGATATTTATATATACTAAAACTAATGAAGGAAGAATTGACGGTATATATTGTAGATTTAGAATGTGTTAAAAACAAATTTCACATTGATCTTAATGTATTGCGATATTATATATTACTGTCTCTCTGAGACTGAAGATGCTGAGGAAGCTAATCATGTTAATATATATATTGATACAATACAATATACGATTTATCTATATATTTCATTAATTACTGTTCAACCTTTAAAAAATTACTCCGATTTGTGTATATGGCTTCCTGAAAAATCAAATCAGGATTCAATTTGTATATACGGTACTTCTCATGGTTGCATTAAGCACAAAGCAGACTGGGCAAAATTATTTTGGTTCTCACATCGGCTTGCTTTGGTACAAGCTGCAGGCGCTAACGACCTAATAACATAAGAATCGACACAGTTGTAAATATTTTAAAACATATATTGATAACGTAAATTTTGTGTAAAACTGTTTTTAAACATTTCGGACATAAAATATTCTTTCGCTTAGATCTTGATTAATTGATATTTTGCTTTAAAAATATGCACACCTAGGTAACAATCCATGGTCCCGGGGTTAGCTGTGGCCTGGGGAGTCGTCCTTCGGCCTCTTCGAATTGGATCAACAGGTTGCGGGGAGGGGAGGATGCGGCGCCTTGGCAGCCGCCTATGTGTTCTGCGGCTGCGCTGAGGCTCCTGCCAGTGTAGTCGACGTTTCCCGCCGAGAGGATCTCCGACGCCTCAGGGTGGCTGATCTCCAGATGATCATGTATATCATATGTTAACCGCCGGGGGAGTCATCACGTTAGTTCTGAAGGGCAGTGTACCTCCACCAAAATTGGTGCTTCCCAGCTTACTACAGCGCATTTTTTCAACACGAAACCGCCAGTGTCAAATAATATGTTGAGTTGACCACAAGGCTTTTCTTACGATGTCTTCGTTGTGGAAGCCGTAAGTTCCTGTTGATTTCGAGCGTATTAGTGCGACATAATATATATCGTTTATAACTTTCCATAACACATATCTTCCTCTAATTTTGGCATCCTGTAAATTCTTTGGTACAATCTATAAATATCAAACAAACAAGATACGTCACCGTAGGATATTATATTCCGCAAGCAAAATTTGATTTATTCTATTTTTTAGTTTCCGTAAGCCAGTTCTGCATACTTAAAGCGTGGAGAACAAAATTTGCTCGACGAAATTTTAGGCCGTAAACTTATTTTTATCTGATTCTCAATGAATCTAATTTTTTAAGCTATCCAGGTAAATCTCTAGCAATACCGATGATTAAACACAGTCAAAGAATGAATTTTTACTAGCCGGATAGCGGTGAAAATGACAATGTCCGATGTTTAGGGTGGCACTCATAGCTAAATCTCTAGCAATACCGATGATTAAACACAGTCAAAGAATGAATTTTTACTAGCGGGATAGCGGTGAAATTTGACAATGTCCGATGTTTAGGGTGGCACTCATAGCTAAATCTCTAGCAATACCGATGATTAAACACAGTCAAAGAATGAATTTTTACTAGCCGGATAGCGGTGAAATTTGACAATGTCCGATGTTTAGGGTGGCACTCATAGCTAAATCTCTAGCAATACCGATGATTAAACACAGTCAAAGAATGAATTTTTACTAGCCGGATAGCGGTGAAATTTGACAATGTCCGATGTTTAGGGTGGCACTCATAGCTAAATCTCTAGCAATACCGATGATTAAACACAGTCAAAGAATGAATTTTTACTAGCCGGATAGCGGTGAAATTTGACAATGTCCGATGTTTAGGGTGGCACTCATAGCTAAATCTCTAGCAATACCGATGATTAAACACAGTCAAAGAATGAATTTTTACTAGCCGGATAGCGGTGAAATTTGACAATGTCCGATGTTTAGGGTGGCACTCATAGCTAAACTTTGTCTAGCCGATTGATTCACCCGGATTGATTCATTTGAAAGCTGGATATTTCAACTTGTTTGTTTAGCTAAGCGTGAAGACGGATTCCAACATCTTCCTAACGAAAAAGGGACGAAATGGACTCATTTCAACTTCAGAAGGGACCCAAATAATAATGTTACTTTTGGTAACGCGACACCCGATTTGGATATATGATTCAACTTGGGCTCATTTTGTAGGGCAAATATGCCACCGTAACGCTATATATAATGTTTTGCTCAGCAATTCTGATAGGATGTTTGATTATGGTCAAAACTGTTTTAAAATGAGCACATGGGGCCCAGAATATACGGAACTGGTAATATCTTGCAATCGCTAGAACATTGTAACAAACGCGGTTGTTTTCAATTGTTACACCAGCGTGCAGCTAATGCAGTGCAATGATGTTATTCCTCGTTACACCATCGTCCGGCAATCTTGGTTATCGTTACACTGCGCGTGCAATCTAAACGGTGTAACATGAATTGATATACTCGCTATAATAAGCATCGTTCAGAAATGTCAGCTGTTGCACGAAGCTTGTAGAAACTGACATCATTTTCATTACAATGTAACCACAACTGCAGTGCAACGAACACTGCGGTTCTCGCGCAACCGTGTGCAGTGAGTGCACGCATCTTAACGTGAACGACGCAATGCCATTCATTACCATATGTACCTCTAATAGTCTATACAGTATATATAGAATATTCTGCCTTCTAGTATATACGTGAACGTTTGTCGCCATTTGAAGAATACTAAAAAAACCAGTGTTAAAAAATGGCAATCTACTGCTTATATCAGCGTGGATTAACCGTGGGTTTATTATGAAAATTGGTTTTGCTGCTGATGCCAGTTGAAAGACAATCAGATTATATATCATAACATAGTGCAGATGATATAAAAACTAGCAGTCATACTCGTAAAATGGCTTTTCGGTAGAAAATTATATATATGTTTACTCCGGTAATGACTCGTAACCGAAATGGAATCAATAAGTTGTATAAGGCGGTACCCAAACTAATTTGACAAAGTATTTGTTGTACTCAACAAATATTAGCATGAATCATACCTTGCGACTACCTAATTTATATGAAAATTTCATGTTTGATAAAACGCTGCACAATATTTTTTTTATTGTGTCGGATTTTGGATTTTAATAAGCATGGGCACTAGTACCCGGGTGCCTCACATATGGTATGATACCCGGGTACATTTTAATTTTGGTTTCCATTATTTTGGATCTTAATAAGCATGGTGCCCGAGTGCAATAGTAGGGTACCCGTGTATTAAGTATTTATTGTATTACATAAAATTTATTTTCCGCCGTCTTACCGGAAAATTAATTGTCTTCATAAGTTAAGGACCATTAGCTCAGTCAAAAGTAAGATAACTGAAGTAGAAGTACGCAGCATATGATATATATTTTTAATACACATGAATTACATGAACGCTAGGTTCCTATTTTTAATACTAGGACTTCCAATTTGGACACAAAACTCTTCCTAATAGCTACAATAGCGAATTTCTATTAATTATAAAAGCCTAAGCTATCGCTCACCGGTATGTGTCTCGGAAACTTGTACCAATTAGTCAAATACAATGTATTCACACTATTTTAATAGTTTTCATTGCAAAAATATGAAAATTAAAGCAAAAGCGCAATCATAAAATGAACAGTTAACTACAAAAGTTTAAGTTGTAGAACGTTGGGATAAATCTGGGTAAATAGGTAATAAAAAACTATCAAAATCATGCCCGAGCCTGCAAAATACAACAACTGTTATATTGTAGATATCCGACTTAAAAATAGTAGTTAAGTCCTCCGGCCCTTAAAGGTGACATAGGCCACTTGTACTAGCATTAATATTACACTTTTTTCTTTATTCGTCAGTGAGATTCTTTTTATGGCAATGTCACTAGGTAAACGGGATGTTAAGAATACATTCATTGTTAAATGCATTGTTTCAATCAATTTGGCGTACCCACTAAACCATCATAATAAGATTTAATTATTAAGCTGTGGATACATGGATTCGTTATCCTCCGCTTGAAAACTAGTTGATAGCACACAATGTCATGTTTATATTATTGATACTGAATGAAATTCGGATTGGAGCATTATTCAGTAGTTGCTTTGCGGGGACCGTTAGGTTTCCAGTGTTTAAGAAACAGTTTGCCAATTATCTTATTTTTTACGTTTAGTGTAGCCATTACGCAATGCTGGTACGATGTTAGTATACAGCCGATTACGTAATTTCGTTGAGGTCGTCAGTCTTGAGCTAAGCCATTTCATATCATTATTATATATTCCATAATTGCCGCTGCAAAATCATTTATTGCTGAGCTCTTCTAATCGCCTTTTAATTTCTGACAATTTCGGTTTCTCCTGCTACGAAAGGGTATGACCCTGCTTCTTACTCCTTGTAAAATTTTAGGCTCTGCCTTATTTAATTTTTACCTTGATAAATTTTTCTTTTTACCTGCACAGCAAATTCAAGTTCCAAATTTTTGGCACTACAGTATCAAATATTTAGAACTCAATTTCTCAGAATGTCTGCAAAAAGTTATAGTCACAAATCTTTTATACTAAGCATTTTCCATATATTTAGGAATAGTTTTCATAAATACATAGGAAAGTTTTCTTAAAAATTTGTGTAATTTCCCAAATGTGGTAGTACCAAATATTTGGCACTACAGTATCAAATATTTAGAACTCAATTTCTCAGAATGTCTGCAAAAAGTTATAGTCACAATTCTTTTATACTAAGCATTTTCCATATATTTAGGAATAGTTTTCATAAATACATAGGAAAGTTTTCTTAAAAATTTGTGTAATTTCCCAAATGTGGTAGTACCAAATATTTAGTACTAACCTATGCACTAAATATATGCAACTAAACTTTTTGACACCCCGGAACGAAATAGCAAGGTGCAAAATTTTTGGTACTCAGGTACCGAATTTTTATGGCCCAGATATCAAATGTTTGGTATCGACATCCCTAATTTATGGCATACTCGGGTAGCAACATTGTTACTTATATTTAACTGGTAAAAGCATTTAGTATTATGCCAACTCTTAGTTCTAAATATGCAGTACTTGGGTACCAAAAATTATATTTCTATAGTTGTATTAGCTGGTAACTTTGGTGTCTACTGAATTATTTGAACCCGAAGAATTAAGATTTTAGCTCAACAATTAATGAAAACATTCAACCAATTGAATATTATAATGTTTCAATATATTACATTGGTGATCCAGAATATGAGTGCGCTGTTTAGGCATCGAATATGGTGCAAATGAATTGTGTACAACAAATACCTGAAGTAGTTCAATTTTTAAAACACGGCTGAAATTAATTACGAGTTGCCCAGTTTAATTTTTGGCTTCAGAAAGTAACTATAGAGAGATAGAAGTGACCCATTATTATATGCCTCAAATTATATATTCGATTATATATACATTTATGACTGTCAGGAATGTTGCTTGTAAACTATACAGTTCGGCCATGTTTGTATATTTAAACTCGTCGGAGCAGTTCCGAAACACATGTTTAATCATCACCGGACATATCAACATGCCTGTATTTCGGAATTGCTAGTGTGGCACTCAAATCAAACATATGAGTCTGGTTTGTAGCGCCGCTGTCAGATTTACAAGTTCGACCAAACAACAAAAAGGAGCTATATGCTTTTTGTGATCAGAGCATAAGAACAGATGCCTTACAATTTGCCAAAACTTGCACCTTATTGATAGGAGCATCGTGCATCCTAAACTTGATAGTATGTTATTGGCGCTAAATAAACAACTAAGATTCTTACTGCACCCGAAACAGTATACTTTATTATTGCAAAAATTTATCAAATATTACCTTTTAGTGTAGTTTGTCAAAGAGTGAAGCAAATACTTTGAGGTAGTTCTAGAACGATCTAAATTTTTCCTGATTCTTGCAAGCAACCACGTAGATACGCCATCAGCTGAAGTGTATAGGTATGATATTCAGCAGCACTGTAAATAATGTTGATAAGTTTTTTCGATTTTCTGTAGATTAACATCGACATTAAAAATATTTAGTGAAGAATTTTGTGAACCTCTCCAACGCAATCTCCATTGAACGAACGAATTAAATTAATCCAAGAAAATCGGCAATGTATGTTGGTATATAACAATAGAATTAGATGATGCTCGACAAAGCAAGAAATATAATATATTGTTGGTGTTGGTCCCGGCGACATTCGGTTTTCGCTGATTCGCAGTCGAATTGTTGCAAATTGTCTGAAAAAAAACCGAACAAGATCGGCATAACGCACAAATAATTGGAGTTGACACATTTTCCAGTAACATGTTGAAGCAAAAATTTTCGAGGCTGTCTTAGAGGTAAAATATGAAGTGGTGGAGCTAGCATTTAGCATATTTTGCACATTAGGGAAATGACATTTCTGGAGTTGGTATCTTTTGTTTCTCGGCAATAATTTTTGAAGAAGACATCGCAGGAGATAGCACATTTTACCACTGATACCGGCGTGAAATTTTACATATTGTGCATACGACTAGGTCATTTTGATCAAAAAGTGGAGTTAGCATATTTTGCCTCTGAGGTAGCATATTATGTATGCTGTCCGTAGTTAAGGCATAAAACAGGTGCCTTGCATGCGTGCGGTCGATGGCTTTTCCAACTGTCTGCAGAATAGTTGAAGGAACCGAACTGGTGAACCCAGGTCGAAATGGAAGGGTTAAAAATACGGTTACCCCAGATTTTCCGGGTAACGTGTCTCTGGCCAATTCATCCTTCGGACGGCTCGTGTCTTCAACAAATCGTCCCCAGCCAGAGAGACAATTAATCAAGCTTAGCCTCACACTTTTTGGCACTGATCCGGTGTATGCTTAGGATTCAGCCCGGGCAAAAATTGATAAAATGAAAGAACTTGTTCTGGTGTGGTCTGCCCAGAGAACAAATATATCCAAGTCATAAATTGCCCGTGTATTTCAATCCACCACCAAACAATATTAGCCAGTATAAACTTGAAGGGCTTTCTAATTTCTCGAGGGAATCTAAGAAATATTGCATCGCAAATTCCCACGAACAATAGAGAAATTGTGAAAATTTAATTGAATTAAGAAATTGGAAATCTATTCTTAGTCTAGATTCGAAAGGGACCAAGCTTTACACTATAACTATGACTGGGGACTCAATCCACCTTAAAAGTTTGATACTTTCACTAAATTTAAGTCGTAGACCAAGCCTTATATTAAGACTACGCTATACAGTTAGAATAAAGCTAAACCTTTAGACTACGACTTAATCTTCGATAAGAAAGAACTTCTCATAGCGGAGCGGGAGAACATCCCTGAAGCTCGGACACCCATCATCCTGCCTAGTGGTGTCGCTAATTGTTTCCCCTTTGGACGGTGGCCTGATCCCCCTGACATTCCGCGACCCGCTAAACCGGGTAGAATATTTTTGAAAAAATTGGAGGAACGTTGGCAAAAATTGCGGGAAAGTTAACCAAAACTGTAGGAAAATTGCCTAATAGTTTTACAGTTACATACTCATAGCGACTAGGGAAAGGTTACCTTCTCCTGAGGTCCGCCTCCCTCATCCCAGCACGGGATACCCCACTACGACAGATAACAGATTTCCTGGAGGCGCCGAACACATAGGTGCTTTTCGTAGACGCCGCACTGCGGCCAGGCCTAAAGGCTTTAACATTTCCGCCGGTATTTCAGAATTTGGAATATATATCTGAAATTCCCGTGGGAACTTGAAAATTCATATATTCTCACGAAAATTTGGGAAGCTTCTCAGGGTTATTTGGATCACACTATTCCTGAAATATCCGGAACATCGTGTTTGCCAATATTGAGCTTCTTATAATGCTGTGCCTTTCGGGTTCGGAAATAATATATATATATAGAAGTAGAAATACTACCAACGTGTCCGCTAAAATACCAAAAGTTAAATCTTATCAAACAAGATTTTTAACAAAATTAAATTTCTTTTCAAGATAGGATCAGAAATTTGAGGAACTGCAGGCGAACTGTCGCAACGCAATTGCGCATATAGAGGGCAGTAAAATGCATTATGGAATATAGGTCTTCTGTGGAAAAATAGCCATTCACATACAGAATTTATTTACAAATGAATGTTTATAATGAGGAAAATAGGTTGTTTCACTCACAACATTGAGCCCACCTTGAAAATTTCCTAAATTTAAGGCTAAATTGTGAAATTTTTTTCAAATTATATTTGATAGTAGGAATTTCTATGTTTGATGGACCAGTTTATTTACAAATGGACTATGTGTTTTTGTAGAATCCTATTCTGAAGCTAAATAATTCTTAAACCATGTAAAAAATAATTAATGCTATGTTTATTCTTATGTGTTATTGCATATCATCCGCTTAATTTACATATGTGCTGGAAAAAATAGCTACTGAAAACACCAAGGTATTGGCTTTGGTTGAATCTCTAACCGCGGGTGTGATAGAACGAGATGGCACGCTAGACCATTCCGCAATGTTTATCCTGCGGTCATTTGAATATCATGTAATTTCAAATTAAAATAAAATTCTTTAACCAACGCGAAGGTGAAACTTGAAAGATATACTTTTAGGTCACTGCTCCTTTATCGCCTCAGTTGATTATTAAAATTTTTTTTTACTTTATATCAATAAAAGATGGGCTAAGCATTCAAATAAACAGTATATCAGTTAATGGTTGTTATTATCCAGGCTAAAAGCAGCGATACTTTTGTATTTTAAGCACCAGCAGGCTCATAGATGCTCATAGGGGAAGGGATTTACAACCCTGAGTTGTGTACCCTCTTCCCCTCCGAGGGCAAAAGCTACACTTGCTGACCTGTTACCTGATCAATTCCCTACTTGAGTCGCCGCACAAACTCCCGCTGGTTCCCTGCCCCCACCACGCCGACCGCTCGGACCCCACCGGGACGCCGAAGCCCCGGGTACGTGTCTACTCCCCCGGGACTTCGGACCTTGAGCATATATGCCAGAGAGCATTATTACTGTCTCCAATTTTATTTTTTATCTGTTTTTATGAATTATCAGCTTCCAGAATTTGAAACTATGCAGATTTACACAAAATCCTGCTATTCGCCTTAAATGTCATTCCAAAAAAGTCGCAGCTTTTCGGCTGATTAATTTTTTGATAAATTTGTCAAAGCTGTTTTTGCAGTTCAAGCTCTTGGTAGTCAAGCGCTAGCTAAGCAATTTGTAGTCATTTACGATGTTTAAAATCTTATCCTATGCCATTATCAATGGTCATGCAAATATATAATTTGTCAAAGCTGTTTTTGCAGTTCAAGCTCTTGGTAGTCAAGCGCTAGCTAAGCAATTTGTAGTCATTTACGATGTTTAAATTCTTATCCTATGCCATTATCAATGGTCATGCAAATATATAATTTGTCAAAGCTGTTTTTGCAGTTCAAGCTCTTGGTAGTCAAGCGCTAGCTAAGCAATTTGTAGTCATTTACGATGTTTAAAATCTTATCCTATGCCATTATCAATGGTCATGCAAATATATTTTTCCGCAGTACTGAAAAAATGTTTTACATTGCAATTCCGATGCAATGCGACATTGCTGCAGTGGAACAACCTTTATCTGAGGTGTCTGCGGGTACAATCGGTAGAAACATAAAATCGGAACTTTGTTAGGTTTACAGCAACTAAACGGTAGGGAAACCTGAAGTATGCTTCTTGAAGCACTAAACATGATTTCGAGTTCCAGCGGTGTGCTAAGCATGCTGCAAGTCTTCTAAGCTCGGTTTCGCCATCCCATCTGAGGTTATGTGTTACTTCTGGTGTGATGATCATGCTTAAGGAGTGCTATGCATATGCTTCCAAAGAGGTAGCCATGCGTTTAAATTGCTCACTTTGTTGTCCGAGACATATAATACATTGCCTGAGAAGACTAAACAAGATTATGGAGTGTAAATTTAGGTTTTATGCCGGGTGATACGCATACTTCCACAACTCTATGCATGCCTGTTTATTATGTGCTCAGCGTTGCAAGTGCAATTGGTTGCAATTTTAAGAACATGTTTCGTTACTCAATGTGGCACTGTCATAGGGATACGCCACAGTGTTTTTTCATACTAAACTTTACGTTCAATTTTCCAACCCATCTATAAACTCGAATGTGTGAAAAGCAATATAACTTTAAAGTGTCGAAGCACTCAAGATGTTTCGTGACTTTTGAAAATTCACTTTGTTCTTTTAAATCCTACTACGTTCGTTGGCAACGCGTAAAGCTCAAGTGTCGGTTTTTTCGTTTGACTGAGCTAACAGTTTAGCTTTATTCATTCCGTTCAAGCTTTGTTGTTGTTGTAAGCTTTAATAGGAAACCATAATTCTTACAAAGGCTGTCATGGCGCTCTTTTGTTTGCACAGGATAATCCCTCGCACGCAATATTATAAAACCGGTATATATATATATATATAGTGCACTTAAATAGAACTTTGTTTTAGTGAGGTAATAAGAAAACTGTTTCACGTTTCTAACAAATGGATGGATAAATATTACACCCAAACAATTTTATAATTGGGTCGTAAACTAATGTGTATCCCATTTTGGCCAATATAACATTTTAGTTGGGTATTTCAATTTATAGCAGCAACTACTGTATCATTTCCCATTGCTAGAATATAATTTGTGGTCGGTTATTGAAGCCATCAAGTTTTATCAGGTTAAAAACTGTTCAATGTAAATCTCGCATTTATCTGTTTTATGGTGTACGAAGGTGTGTTAAAATGCGGCAACATATTCAAATATATTATTATATATTATATAATAGTTATAATAAGAAGTGCAAAGGTCAAGCTGACTGACGTAATCTATACGCAGGTTATGTAGGCCTAGATATACTAAGCATAAGCCTTAACCTAAAGCAAAGGTTGTGACATGACCCTTATTTACTAGTGCTAAGTGGAGGGCTTCCGCCCTGAATACCCTCGGTAGGCCGTGCTTTTATTAAACATTTAGCGTTGCATAGGTATACCAGATTTTGAATGTCACGGTGTTCAGTCATGTTCATGAAGTTTCACCATTTGCTTTGACACAGTCAGTTATAACAAATATTGCCACAAAGCCTAACAGTTCACTAAATTACCCGTAGGCAGTTATCCTTTGTGTACCTTTATATAAACGATTTTGTTTCGTATTTGTAAAGCCGATGGTATGAATACGTCCCCACCCAAACCACTTTTGAATAGAGTACTGCGCTACTGTATAAGCAGCCCATGTTGATCAATGTCAGTCAATTGTTCGCTAAACTCAGCACATTCGACTATGACAACCGCTTCCTGTTATTGTTTGAGGTATTTTTTGAATCAGAGTTGTGTTCCTAACTATTAATTACATTTTAAGCATATGTATCTTGACATCTTGATCAGAATGGAATTTGTTGTTTCATTTTTTAATTATTCATTTCTGACTGTGAGATATATATTTATCACCGATGGTTTTTTTAATTAATATTTTTCTACTAATTTTTCTATTTTTGTTTTATAAATCTTCAGTTTGGTTTAGGAGTTTATTCGATTCAATTTGTTTTGTTTAATCGTTTCTACTCGCTCATTTTTTCTTGTTATTGATTTTAAATGGTTTCTTAATGTTTTTATTCCCTATATTAGGTTTTGCTTTATCTCTCAATGTCTTTTGATATATTTAAATGCTTATCACATGTGCGCTTTTATTTGGCATGAATTATTGAACATGAAACTTGAAACGTCGCTTAGAAGGCATATTGGAGCTGATTAGAGGATTAGCGAATAGCAAAAACAAGGTCTGCCGTTTTATTTTTTTTAATTTTAAAGGTTTTCTATTGCATTCTTTTGCTATTTAAAAAGAGCTATTCCAAAGTGCTCTTTCAAACTGACTTATATACTGATATATAATGTGAACTAAGAACCGAGGAACTCGTATTGATATTTTTTGGCTGCTTTGAAAGCATATTATATATACCTTGTGATAGACGGAGTGGGTCAGCTGGAAAGCGTATGCATTTCGACCGTAATGTCCGGGCTGGGATCAATCGTCTTTCCCTCACTCCGGGGTCCGTAAATGTAGTAGCATACTTGGAAAAATGACCAACTCTGGGGCCTCTACTTGTGCCTTCGGTTGTCACTGTCGAGTTCGTACCAGACGAAGAGTTGGCGAATGGAGATCACCACCGCCCAGCTGTTTACTGCTTTGAATTTTCATTTTGATTTCATATTTAACCACATAATAGTTTTGTGACTTCAGTTCGATCTTATTACAGAAATAGAGCATAAAGTCTATTAATAGTTTGAGCGGAATCAAATTGATTTAATTAATGGGTCATTACCTTGGATCAGTGAAGGACGTACTTAATACCAATTATGTAAGTTTCGATGCATTAAAAACTCTACATGTTATTAGGTTTAGTAGTTAGTATCTTAGGTACATTTGATGTATATTTATTAAAGCTATATTGGCAATATTATAACTGAGTTGCAGAATTTAATACTCAGGGGCTTTCTGTTCCATAAACGCTTTCATAAAATATACATAAAAAAACGGTACTTGATATATATATTAAATTAGTTCAATACCAATCTTATACGTCTTTCGATGTAAAAATTACCGTTCTTATTTATGTCTTCATAATCTGAATCGTACGTATTTATTATATTTTAGGAAAATTTTATAGCTAACGCTGAATCTGGACCGCTGCACCGGTGAATTTGGACCGCTGCACCGGAGAATTTGGACCGTTGCACCGGCGAATTTAGACCGCTGCACCGGTGAATTTGGACCGCTGCACCGGTGAATTTGGACCGCTGCACCGGCGAATTTAGACCGCTGCACCGGTGAATTTGGACCGCTGCAACGATGAATTTAGATCGCTGCACCGGTGAATTTAGACCGCTTCGCTGATGAAGTTGGACCGCTGCACCGGTGAATTTGGACCGCAGCACCGATGAATCTGGACCGCTGCACTGGTGCATCGGGACCACTGCACCGGTGAATCTGGACTGCTGCACTGGTGAATCTGGACCGGTGCACCGGTGAATCTGGACCGGTGCACCGGTGAATCTGGACCGGTGCACCGGTGAATCTGGACCGGTGCACCGGTGAATCTGGACCGGTGCACCGGTGAATCTGGACCGGTGCGCCGGTGAATCTGGACCGGTGCACCGGTGAATTTGGACCGGTGCACCGGTGAATTTGGACCGGTGCACCGGTGAATTTGGACCGGTGCACCGGTGAATCTGGGAGAGTGAACCGGTGAATCTGGACTGATGCATCAGTGAATCTGGACCGGTGCACCGGTGAATTTGGACCGCTGCACCGGTGAATCTGGGCCGCTGCACCCGTGAATCTGGGCCGCTGCGCCGTAAATCTGGACCGCTACACCGGTGAATCTGGACCTCTGCACTGGTGAATCTGGACCACTGCACCGATGAATCTGGACCGCTGCACTGGTGAATCGGGACCACTGCGCCGGTGAATCTGGACTGCTGCACCGGTGAATCTGGACTGCTGCACCGGTGCTTCTGGGCCGCTACACCGCTGAATCAGGACGGCTACACCGGTGAATCAGGACCGCTGCACCGGTGAATCTAAACCGCTGCATTCGAAAGTCTATGAATGCACATTTTTTGCGGAAGAGTGCGAGTAACAGAATTCAGAAAGCCTAAGGCACAAAGATGTTTGTGGCAAAAACGAAAATGGGCCAAGCCCTATGACCCGGTGACCACGCACCCTAAGGCTTTGCGCGCCAGTGACCCAGGGCCATTTCTGATAGAAACCCCAAAAGCAGATCAAGCAGTGTTCTATGACCGACATCTATTAGACAAGAACTTTGTAAAGTAGCAGTTTATAAAACACTTCACCGTGACTCTCCTAAATACTATGTAATTTAGCACAAGGCTAAACAAACCGGATGAGTTGAATAATTTCCCCAACACTGTAAACTTTTACTTCGTTAGAAAGCAACTGCAGCGGCACATCCAGGTTTACTAACCTGTCTACACCAAATCCTCACAGTGTCTCGAAATTTATTGTTGCATCTAGTACCTGGTAAAGCCACGCGAACTCATCTTACATAAATCTTAGCTATGGTGCTTGCACGCTGACGGGTCCTGGTGCTGAGCGTAAATGATAGTCACCTTGGTCAACGTGACTCATTTTTAATTTTTACCCACTGGATCACCATAGTTTTCTCGTCGTTGGACCCACCATCGAGTATATTTTCGTTTACAAACAAGTCATCTAATGCTCTAAAAGCATAGGTTGGCGATCGCGGAGGAGGGGGCTATATCCACCGCTTCCCTTAATATTTACCAGGTCAGGTGCGAGAGGCGAATACGAAATTGACCATTTTTCAAGGTTTATGTGGTTATTTTCTATTTATAACTCTCAATATTTGAGAAAAATCGCCGCGCCTGGCTATGAGACATAAGATGCAAATCTCCTACGCTGCCTTATTACATGTGTATGTATATTAAAAACAATAAAGCGTAAAAATACACAAAAGAAAAACACTCTTTGAGCTGCAATGCATGATATGTAACTTTTTATAACTTATTCAAATATAAACATACATATCGCATATTAAATTGTTCTTTCAAAACATCGCGTCGTGTATAGCGTATATTGAATACTAATATAAACTTGGCTGGCTTATCCATAAATTGTCCAATCATAAATTGATATTTTCCGCAGGGGGTGCCCGAAAGTTTTGATAAAAAATTTCGGTTGGACATCACAGATTCATCCCGCGCCAGGCCCGAGGGTACCCGCGGGCTTGCGCGGGGTCGAAAATTCTGTCCGCGCAGCATTGGCCCGCGCACACATCTGGCTGCATGAACAAAGGAGTGCCGCAACGGTCGAAACTGTAATTTTAAATTTAAAATTTTAGTATTGAACCGTTGTCGAAAAGAAACGTGTTCGCTTTGTGAAATTTGCATGGACTTTAAAAAATATTGCTGCCCAATGTCTCTGTGAGCAAGTGTTTGATGCAGTGAATAATATCATATATACGGTGCTTTCGTTTTTTAGCTGAGCAATACGTTCGAAAACAAAGTCCCGCTGACATCTCATGGAGGTTTGGCGTTCAATCGAGATCAGTATCAAGGCTTGAATGTGGTGGAAAATTATTCACCTCAGGATTATCAGTTTAGGTAAAAGTTTTCAGCCCCAATATTGTTTAAATAGAGAGCCTGTTAAAGTAAGCCCTATTTATGTGAAGGCGACTGTTTAGCTATTCCTGGGGGTTTCAAAACCCGAAAAAGCATTAAAAGCCAATAATAATCTTTCGGTAGCTATTCCACATTCAAAGTGTTATGAGTATCGGGTGTACTATGGTAGACCTAACTATACAATGCGTAGAGCGACCAAGATTTGCTTATAAAAAACAAGCTTGCAATATGCCTGCCTAGAAGTAATAGTTGTAGCACAGTCATCGTGCGTTAACAGATTTGTACGCACGGTTGTGACGAGTTCAGACGAGTGCGTCAGCACGAGTTTGAATAAGTTAAACAACACAACCGTGCGTACAAATAACTTGACGCATGCCCGGCCGTGCTACAACTTTTTTGTAATACAGCTGATTTAGCTAAACGTTCGTTAAGTTATTTTGATGCACGGCTTTAAGTTTATATTCTGTGATACAAAGACAGAATATAGCAACAGGCTGCACTGAGTATTAGATTAAAAACAAGCTTGCAATATGCCTACAATGACAATAGCAAAATCTATGTTATATATTTGCAGAATTTGAGTAAAATTTAATGAAAAATATATTAAAATAGTAAAGACCTCCCTTAGAAAATGCGGATGTCCTAAATGTATCTCATAATTTTTTGCGAAATAGCATTCTTTCATGTTGTTTTGGCTGAAATTAGCATATAAATGCAGAACGCTTAAATTTCACTGCAAGCGACTAAGTTCTACTCAATTCGTTTTAATCGGAACGACTGTGTCATTGTGGATGTAGCATCAATACAACTAACATTAAGCTTATGAGGATTAGATTAAATTTCTGATAATTTACATTTTATTACAGTGTTATATGCTTATATAAAATACTAAAGCACAACCAAATTGAACCAATAAAAAGAATAAATTTCGTATAAAAATTTTCCGTCATCACAGTTCTCCGCGCTGAAATATGATTTATATTGAACACAATCTAAACTTTAGAAATTGGCTAATTTTTCTTTAATTTTGACAAGAAAGTTAGGCTAAACTTACACAGATTCTTCTAAAAATTCAACAACAAATTGGTAGTTTGCATAGTTTAGCCCTAATTTCATTGAAGAACGTTATCACGACGTTCGTTCAATCCGGCTTGTAAAAAATCAAACATGATAATATGCATCATAGGTATCCAAGGCTCGTCAATCTGGGGAAGGGCGTAGATTGTTCCAGCGGGAATCCCGAGTTGCAGTAAATTTTGCCAAATGTAAATATTCCTCATAATTTGCTAAAATTGATGTTAGTTGCGAAAATCTTCAAATTTTCCTACGGGGTCCCTTAGAGGGGGTGAGTGTGAATTTCGCGTGAGTGGAGCAAGTCCGCACCTTAGAGAGGTATTCTCCATCCCTACCGCCCATGGAAACCTATGTTATTATGCAAATACATAATCACTAGACTTATTTACAAACTTGCATCACTTACCTTTATTATGGCCATGATTTTAAGGTGACTACATGTCTTACTTGTGTAATTGATCCTAATCGCTTCGATGCTTAAATATGCCTAATAGCACAGTTGATTCTTGCTGTTCAATTACTCTAAACCCGAAATACTAAACTATGATACTAAAATTTTCCACCACTGTGTGAAATTTTATTCATTTAAATTGTTAAACAGTTCAACAACGTTTATAAAAGAGCTGAATTATTTGATACACGTATAACTATTTTACCTGTAAACTAGGCTGTACACATCTCTGCTGTCTCAATACAATCCAAGGATTCGACCAGCGCGAATACACAATTCATCGATACAAATTTATTTGTTGCTTTCGGTATACCAGCTGATAAACGTGGTATGTTTTACTTTCGACAAGTAATATCAAAAGTTTGTTCTGAAACCAGTGGCGTCACTAGAAAATTTTATCTAGTGGCCACACGCGCATTGTGGGGTCAAATTGACATATGATCTGGCAGTTTTAGGTTGAAAAAAATTTCGTTACATATCTTAACTGGGGGCACCATCCCAATTTGGCGGCACGGCGCGTAGGGCTGCCTACCGGTGGGGGAGTCCCCTGCCTGAAGCAGTCCTATAAAAGTTTAGCGCTTTCAATTCATCTGTGTACACATTGATGTAATGATATGGTCCCCCTTTTGGCTTATATATTTCACGGGCGAGCTATACTGCTAAAAACTGTTGGCCGGACTGTTGGGTTATGCCTATACCCTGGGCGGGTATATAATATGGCGTATACTCTGTTTAAAGGCACTGCAACACCGTTAAATCTATACTCGATCTCAGATTGTTGATTCGCTGATTTGACTCACTTCATGCCTTCATAATCCAGAGAAAACGTGACTACCGAGAGTGCTATTTGCACCGTACTAAAATAGTTATCCCGATAGGAACATACAATATTTATAAAAATATAGGCACTATTTTTGCTTTTTACCGTTTCAAAAACTGCCGATGGATGCAAAACAGTGCAAATATATAATAGATCTTGTATGCGAAATCGGAACGCTGCCTCGTTTATACTTACTGCGGGATCGACAAATGGAAAATATATTAAATATAAGAAGTCAGGAATTGAGTGTAGAATTGAAGCACTAAAATAGAATAGTCCTTCATTCGCATCTGATTTATAAAAGACTTTTAACTTAGTATGATTACTTGTTTTGTTACTTTAAATTGCTCTTCAACAATAATGGATGCTTCGGAATACCTATGTCTTTTATTTGAGGAATTGACAAAATCAACAATTTTGTTGATTTTATATTTACTGGTTTTCTAAATATAATTGCTTTGGCTTTGAATTTTGCATGAAACTGTATTTATCATAATATACCGTTTAATTCTTTCAGGATGGTGTAAATTTTGTTGACTTTATATTTACTGGTTTTCTAAATATAATTGCTTTGGCTTTGAATTTTGCATGAAACTGTATTTATCATAATATACCGTTTAATTCTTTCAGGATGGTGTAAATTTTGTTGACTTTATATTTACTGGTTTTCTAAATATAATTGCTTTGGCTTTGAATTTTGCATGAAACTGTATTTATCATAATATACCGTTTAATTCTTTCAGGATGGTGTAAATTTTGTTGACTTTATATTTACTGGTTTTCTAAATATAATTGCTTTGGCTTTGAATTTTGCATGAAACTGTATTTATCATAATATACCGTTTAATTCTTTCAGGATGGTGTAAATTTTGTTGACTTTATATTTACTGGTTTTCTAAATATAATTGCTTTGGCTTTGAATTTTGCATGAAACTGTATTTATCATAATATACCATTTAATTCTTTCAGGATGGTGTAAATTTTGTTGACTTTATATTTACTGGTTTTCTAAATATAATTGCTTTGGCTTTGAATTTTGCATGAAACTGTATTTATCATAATATACTCGTTTAATTCTTTCAGGATGGTGTAAATTTTGTTGACTTTATATTTACTGGTTTTCTAAATATAATTGCTTTGGCTTTTGAATTTTGCATGAAACTGTATTTATCATAATATACCGTTTAATTCTTTCAGGATGGTGTAAATTTTGTTGACTTTATATTTACTGGTTTTCTAAATATAATTGCTTTGGCTTTGAATTTTGCATGAAACTGTATTTATCATAATATACCGTTTAATTCTTTCAGGATGGTGTAAATTTTGTTGACTTTATATTTACTGGTTTTCTAAATATAATTGCTTTGGCTTTGAATTTTGCATGAAACTGTATTTATCATAATATACCATTTAATTCTTTCAGGATGGTGTAAATTTTGTTGACTTTATATTTACTGGTTTTCTAAATATAATTGCTTTGGCTTTGAATTTTGCATGAAACTGTATTTATCATAATATACCGTTTAATTCTTTCAGGATGGTGTAAATCAGGAAATAACAACTAGCGTTTGGATGCAAGAGGTAAGCCAGAAATTAACTTCAACAACAACAATATTGTTTATTGTCGGTCAAGCCAGCTTTATTTCACACAACTGCTACGCTTTGCAGTATTTTGCTGTCCGCGATAAATAAAGATCAGAGTAATTGTCTAATTATTCAGAACTATTTCAGAAAAACATGTGGTGAGTACACAGGAAAGATTAAAAAGGGCAAAGAACCATCTTCTACAACGAATGACAATTTTAAAACGAATACTGACAAAATATTTAAGAAAGAAGTTTAACCAGGTTCCTGCAAATACAAGAAATTTTAAAATCTTCGAATGTTCAAATAGATGTTTTAAAATAATTTTAGTGAAACATTGCACAGTGACTAGAATGAATACAAATTTCACCAACTAGAAACATAAAATTTTCCTAACCAAATGTAATTATAATTGGGTAAATGATATCACCACATGAATAAAGAGTTGATAAATTTTCGAATTTCCAGATATATTAATAACGCGAAACCATTACACTTTAAAGTATGAGTTTAAAACTAAACACTAAACGTAAACTTACATATCACGCTAAAGTTTGAAACCCTACGTTATTTTAGATCAAATTTGAAGCCTGACAAGTTCCTACAACGTCTCGAGTCAGACGTTACACCCTCGCAAGATTGTATAATATGTTGTCTTTAACCTTAATGTATACCCAAAGCTACACAGCGCCCACAGTTTAAACTGTAAATTTTTCTCTTGGGCACTCGTGTAAATATTTCCCTCGTTCTGTATAGGGGAAGGGAAAACTTGACGCCATCTACAAATTTTGTATCAAGTATACAATTATATATTTCAAAATTAAGATTTTTTAAATTTAAGTAAAGAAACTTTTTTAAATTATATGATAGAGTTATAAAAGTGTTTTTATGGCTCATGATTCATCAATAATTCATACACAACTGCTACCAAACCTTTGATAAAGATTTATTTCTTTAAAGTAGATTTATACATTATTTTCTATACATTCAGAGATGGACAGATCGGTTTTTGTACTGGGATCCGGAGTTGTTCAACGGTATACACGAAATTCGATTACCACACGAAGACGTCTGGACGCCGGATACATATTTGTATAACAAGTAAGCATTTAAACCCGTTTTGTTATTACAATTTTGTAGGTCATCTCACTAGTAGTAAGCAGCGAGCGGTATAATTGAGAGAGAGCAGTGTCTATAGTTAAAGGTATGCTTAAAAATACGTTTTTGGCAACCTCGGAAACCTTTATAGTCTCAGATTTAACAAGAAATTATAGCGTTAGATTCAAAACCAGGAAACCATTAATAAGGTCCCAGGCGATACAGTAGCATACCAAAAAAAGATATATTGATCGCAGGTACATTGAAATTTGAGCAATGACAAGCCCGATAATCGCTAGTTTAACAAATTATGGCATTAGATTTAGAAGCGCGGAATCATGCATGATTCAAGAAGATTCCTCACGGAATACATTGCCATACCAAAAGAGAATATGTCGGTCATAGATACATTCAAATGGGCCATGTAACGGCGAAAGCCTTTATAGTACCCGATTTAAGAAACTATAAACATAGTTATAGAACCCCCGAAATCATGACTGGTTCAAGGGGGGGAGGGGTCGAAGAAATACGCTACACTACAAAAAGGATATATCGGTCACAGAGAAAGTCAAATAATTCATCTCAGTGTCTTTCGAAACCTCGAAATCTATTATAGCAACTGACCATATAATGCTTATTAAACGTTTTCTCCTAACATGATATTATTAAGCTTTGAAATGGTACCTTTTGAGAAGCTCCTTGTCAGTTTATGGGAAGTCATTCCTCAATTCTATAGCGCATGTTTTGTAACTATTGAAGTTTTATACTAAATATTTTTTATTATATATTAATTTATTAAAATTTCAACCTGGGGTTGGTGATTTTCGGATGGAGGTCCAATATTTCGGATTGTTTGTCAATTTCCCCCAAGTTAACGGTGTCACCAATTTTTACTAATTTGTGTGAATTTGCAAAATTTTACTCAACTATTGTCGGTTTATTTATTAAAATTTCGGCGGGCCGGGTGAAGCGACTGTAGGGGTGTGGCGTAGTGATTGACTATAAAGTAGGAATATATGAAAATTAGTATAACAAAATAGCTAGCCGTCTAAATCATATAAATATTAGCTATGTAATTTTAGCCTTGAAATGGAACAAAGTCAAGTAGAGCGGCGCATGAATGTTCTTGTACGTCCAAATAAAACAGCTCGAATCGCTATCGTTGAAATGCGATATCCTGCAATATTACGTACTTCATGCATTATGAGCGTTCGCTATTTTCCGTTCGACTCCCAAAATTGTTTGTTAATGTAAGTTGTTCGGATTTTATTATATCGTAGTCGGCAGGGTACAAATCTGACAGTTGCGCTTGTCTTAAAAACCTAACCAAACTGTCTAAACGCCCTGACCGCCTAGAAAACTTGGACAAATACTTTTGGTAAAAAACATACTTATTTGATACCATCTCAATTGAGTGTGTGTCTTACTAAATAATCAACGCATTGGAATCGTTTAACATTGTAAAACCTCCATCTAGGTATATATTGATACTCGAGATGAGAATTTGAGCTTGAACTAGAGCCGAGCCAGGAGCCAGCATCAATTATTTTCAAGCCGAGCCGAGCCTACCCTGAACTTACAACGTCCGAGCCGGGCTAACCTTCGTTAGAAAAGCTATAACCGGGTCGGCTCCCCTCGGCCCCACGCCGCTCGTAACATAACTCGATATACATTTGGATAATTGTTTTCGTAAAAACAAGTGCATGAAGAAACACTGTTATTGTAGAAAAACCAAGCGAGTATTAAATTATCTAGTCTGTATTAAAAAAGGGCCCTGATTGGGCTGAGGGGGAAAATCAGAAAAGGGGCCCACCAAATTTTCAGTATAGCCCCATAGTCTCTGGACCCCCAATCATCTCTTACCCCCAAAAGAGATCTCTTCGAGATCAGGGTCGCCCCTTTTCAGGTATGACCTCCTGATGATGCTAAATTATTGTTCTTTTTATTTGGATTTTTTGGGTATAGAGGCTTTTTTGGCAAATTTTTTCCTAAAGCTCCGCTTAAGATCGTCAGCCCCCTCCATGGACCAGGTTTTCCTGCTCTTTCCAATGGAAATGGTTTCAGGGCTCTAGGTTTTCAAGGGGGCTCAGGAGAGGGGCCCAATTTCAGGGGTGCGATTTTTTTAGAAATATGGATTTTGGTTTTTTGACCTTTTTGGACATAATTTTGGATTGGATTGACCTATTGGACTCAAATTTGGGTATGATAGAATGATAGAAAATGCATTGGGCTATACGGCGATGCATGGGGTGTGAAAGATTTACTGTCCGTCACAAGAAGATATGGCTCCCGATATCGGGAATGCAAGCGAAAAATTGATATTTTGATGTTTGGAAATTCGGTTTAGACTGGGCACAGTTTTAGGGTAAGCTTGAAGCTTAGGTTAGGGTATCCGGAAATACTGCACCGGCAAACACAAACGAGGAAGCACCAGTACTGTGCACCGAAACCGTGGTAGTTAGCCAGCGCAGCGGCTTAGTGCGGGGGTCCGGGGGGCGGCAGCCCACCGGCTTAGTCTTAGGCATAGTCTAAGGCTTAGGCGTAGGCTTAGTCTAAGGCTTAGGCGTAGGCTTAGTCTAAGGCTTAGGCGTAGGCTTAGTCTAAGGCTTAGGCGTAGGCTTAGTCTAAGGCTTAGGCTTAGGCTTAGTCTAAGGCTTAGGCTTGGTCTAAGGCTTAGGCTCGGTCTAAGGCTTAGGCTTAGTTTACGGCTTAGGCTTAGGCTTAGTCTAAGGCTTAGGTTTAGTCTAAGGCTTAGGTTTAGGCTTTGACTTAGGCTTAGTCGAAGGCTTAGGCTTAGTCTAAGGCTTAGGCTTATTTTGTTAGGCTTAATCTGGAATCCTATAAGAAAACGTATTACGATGTAGGTCTGGAAGCTGTCGGTGATGATGCGGGTTCCCGGTCGGATATGTTGAAATATTAGAGGCATGATTGTGTTGATGGTTCGACTGGGGACGTGGAGAAGTAGACACTTGCCCGTTTGTCGTTCAATCATGCCCACCACCCAACCATGCTGACGACCTGGCATGCCGCGGTTGTATTTTTGTTGAAGAAACTTCGACTCGTCAACTTCTACGTCGATACCGGGGCCGCCCAACATGCTGTTTTGCTAATGATCACGGTCGTAAGCCACAGCGACATCCCTACAGTAGTTGTACCAGTTCGTAATGGTATCTGTGGCGACCCCTCTTTACAAGCGAATGAAGTTTGACGGCAAGTTGTTGATGTAGCCGAAAATGATCACGAGTGTCGTTTCCAATGTGATCCGGTGACCTGTAAAAATTGAGCCGCTTCGAATAGATCATTTGACTCGGCAATTTTTACAGCACCATTCGTACTTGTCTAGGCGCGCGAGGTCATTACGCGCAGTCAAATATGTCGCGTCGCCACATGTACATTGTTGGTTGTTACCGATAAATCTCCATTGGGCAAGCAGAACAATAGTATCTTCATATGTACTTGTTCTACGCACCATTTGGTTATAGGTCATGAGCAAATTGTTTATCAGGTTCAGGAAGTATAGTATTAAGGGGCGAAATGTTAAATATAGTATTTTGAGGTCTGCCACATGCTGCCATAGCTTAATATTATGTTGTACAATATAAAATAAATGGAAAATAAATCATCAATCGATCAATCGAACATCAGCAGTTTGGCGCTCTATAGAAGTATAGGTTCCAAAGAGTATCTAGTGACTATCATTAACCGCTATCATTAACTCAGCAATTGTAAAAGATTGCTGTATTCTTCAGTGAGTCTAATGACATCGGATCTTCATATGTCATCTTTGACTTTACCGCCAACACTTAGCATGAGGTGACGTTCTTAGTGTTGGTCACCATTTTATAGGATTGGCTTCCACTGAACGTAAAGTGTTTTACAAGTATTATCAATTTGTTGCAAATGTTATTTACCTCAAAAACCGAACTAGTGTTAGACTACAACTATTTGTGCATCCATTTGTCCATCAACGTGCGTCACTTCCAGTTTTCATCTTCGAGCATTTCGAGGCGAGCCAAGCCGAGCCGACTTCCGATTAAATGTGCCCAAGCCGAGACAAACTGTTAATAAACCGAGACGAGCCGAGCTGGAAGTTGAAAAATTCGAGCCCAGCCGAGCCGACTTCCGATTAATTCAGCGCAAACCGAGACAAAGTTTTAATAAACCGAGACGAGCCGAGCTGGAAATTGATAAGTTCGAGCCGAGTCGAGCCGACTTCCGATTAAATCAGCCAAAGCCGAGACAAACTGTTAATAAACCGAGACGAGCCGAGCTGGAAATTGAAAAGTTCGAGCCGGCTGAGCCGACTTCCGATTAAATCAGCCCATGCCGAGACAAACTGTTAATAAACCGAGACAAACCGAGCTGGAAATTGAAAAGTTCGAGCCGAGCCGAGCCGACTTCCGATTAAATCAGCCCATGCCGAGCCAGATAAAATTTAAGTCCAGCCAAACCTGAAAAATTCGGCTTGTTCTTAATGGATATTAAATGGATATAATGGATATTAAAATAGCAAGAAAAAATTGTTTATTTCCAAAAAGGCTAGTTCAAATAATTGTCAATCATATCGCTGCTCGATCGTAGCAATTTAGATCGTATTTTTAATTCTTTCGACAAAGGGTATTTGTTGCCGTAGGGCCCATGCCAATTATATTCCACAGAACAGTATCTTCTTTCTACGAGTACACTTGGCGTAACACGAGAGGAAACGGATATTTTTTATAAAAATTAAAAAAACAATCTTTTTGCTCTTTGTGTTTTCAGCTGAGAAGCAGTCGAAAAGCATGAAAATATATCTTTTTCCTGCTTTCTCATATATCTTGAGAAATTTCTCGTATGTGAGATATGTGTTGAGAAAATAACAGATAAAAATTAGAACAAAAGAAAATAAAAACAAGTTGTTATCACATAGGAAAATAACGAAAAGAATGAAACCAAAAAATATTAGGCGAAATTTTATTTTACCCATGTTAACACGTTATAATATGGCACATCATAAATCGAAACTAATAGTTAAAGTAACATATTTTAATTTATGTTTTAGTCAGAAATAACGCGTCGTACGTTTTTAGCATACATCCGTCACAGGCTCATTAGCCTTGCAGCGCTAAACATTCAGTAACTACGTTCCTGGCATTCCGCTGCGAATTGAGAGCGAAGTGACCGTTGACCACAAGGATTCATCGTCATCTAAGTCCATCCAGTTTATGGCGCATCTCACATTTAGGGCCGGAAGTTATGTCATTAGAAAATTATACAGCTTAGAGCGTGGGGTTCGGGAGGCGGCAGTCCCCCGACTTTAAGCTCAGTACATGGCCCCTAAAAGTTACATTGGCCCGGTTTTTAGTCCGAGAAGGGATTCAAGAACTAGTTTTCCGAAGCAAAATTTTCATCTTTTATATACTATCACTAGCTTGTCGATGTTCTTCATAAAATTACTACTAACTTATATTTTTCAGATTTGGATCATGGACTTACGATAATTATCATATCGATTATTTTGCCGAACAGGAAAACGTTACGCTAAAATATTTGATCCGAAATCAGGAATGGGATATTGTTGCGTTTTACGCTGAAAGGGTTGTCACGTTAGTGCTTGGTGATACTTTATTTTTCTAATATAGTTGCATTGTCGTCGTACACGCTAGTTGTTTTCCTGGGATCGTTCGGGTTTGGCTGTTTGGGAAATGCTTTGCCAATTCGTTCGACAAAACATTGGAAGCATGTTAGCTTATATGCAGTAACATTGCTTATCGTTTACTGTGAGAATTATACACAATGTATTCCCAACTAATGTACGTAGTAGGGCATATATGCTGACGCTCCGAGGTGTCAGGAGTGGGGGTGCGGCACACCAGGGGGCATGGGTGGTACACCCAAGGGGTAGACCTGCTTCTCGGGGCAGGGCATCCGAAGAGGCAGTAGCCCCCTGACCCGCTTATCCGACCTGCATATAGCAGGCTTTGTATCGCTTAATTAATACAACATAGCTAGTGCGAATAATCACGATGTAGTTTTCAATCATGATAACAGAGCAAATGATGGCCGCTATCACCAATGGCTTAAAATGGTTCTGTTCCCTTCATGTGTGCTAGTGATCTCTGTGTAGATACTAATTTATAAAAATACACCTAGATTTATTTCTAAGGTTACATCACATTTTTTACCGCTTTATATTGTGTAAACTTGTTAATATTATTTGCAGCACCAGTCGTGTGGAATGAATTATCCGATTTTCACTGAAGTGCCGTTTAGTACAACTCTACTTATTTTCTGCGTGTACGTTAACATAAGTTTGACTGCACGAGCTTCAGTTTATGAACGGAAACTGTTTAATCATCATTAAAACTAAAATCTGTTAAAATTTTAATTAATGATTTTCAGTTTCAATGGTACGAAATTTCAGCTAAGATGAAATCTCGAATTTGTGATATCATAAGAAACCTGATGACATTGTCTAGTGTCATTTTTTTTAATTTTTGCCTGTGGACCCGGTGTTCCAGTTTTGCGGCAAATTGGTTCTAAATTTCAGCGAATTTCAGACCTTTCCAGTGACACAAGTATCGTTTACCCCAGAGCTGACATCAAATTTATTTTCACGTTACCTTAAAGTTATCTGATACTTCCAAGAAAATCCATCAATAAATTAATATACTTCGGTGAAACTTTGCCCTCAAACTGTAATAACTGTAATTGGGTTGCAGAACATTGCTTAGCTCTAAAGTTTAAATTTTAATCAAATATTCGTAAAGCAAGTCTTTTTAATATTTCTGACATGCTGAACTTGTATTGAAGTCATTAATAGAAACCGACATGGTGTCGAGCACTGACCTGTCATTTGTTTTATTCCTTAAAGAAAATCAGGATTTGTTAAAAGCCTAAGCAACTAAGACTATATTTGCGACAATTATTCCTGTTGTAAATAACGCATTATTAAACTAAAGCAATCAAAAGGTTAAAAGTTGATTACCGCTAATTTTTTAAGCACATGACTGACAACAACCAATCTAAATTTGAGATGTGTTCAATTCAACCTTATCACTAAATCATTAGACGGTAAGATGAAAAATATGTGGTTACTTACAAATGTTAAACTAGATGCCACGGAAATAACTTTGTTGGCTGCTCAAGATACCATTCGATCAAAACGTAATCACAACGCAGATGACCGCAGCGCCTCAAATAATTGGATTTTAGTATTTTTGTAAGAAAGTGTATATACTAGACTCGATTTTAGAGAAGCCCTAGAACCACGAACATTGGTATATATACCAAGTTGTCTTTGTGGGAATTTTATGGTGTTAGCCATATAATTTCATGGTTAATTACGCATTGTGCGGTACGTTTTACTCGAACAACGGTAGTTGGGATTTTTTCACTTACTGATACTTTGTATGTTTCTATACTGTCAGAATGTATAGCCAGAATGGTATTGTCGTATAAATAACTGATGACGAAAAGTTGCTGCTGAATAACTAAATAATGTTCCACTGTGACAGTTGGGTTGGCAAAATCACGTTAGTTCTACGTGACTAAAAACTAATCCCTCCGCAGAATTCTAACGAGGATTCTATGCTAAACTCCTTAAGTTGTATATGTACACCTTCGTGTGGCGCAAACTTGTGCAGAGTTGTTTAAAACGTATCTTACATGTAATTCTTTGAATTTAAAAAAATTTATATAGCCCATAATAAAACAATAAAAGCGTGAAGAGTTACAATTGAACAATTATAAATTCTATAGAATTATATATATATATTTATAATATTATATATAAATATAGGTATATACACTAAAATATATATACATATATATCTATACTAAAATATATATATGTACATATAAATATATATACATAAAATATATATATTTATATATACAATAAATATATATACATATACACTAAAATATATATGCACTAATATATATATATTTTACACTAAAATCTTAAATTTTAACTGTAAAACAATGTGTACTATATATATATTAATAACAGCGTTGGTAGTTTGATGCGAAAATTCGGCTTATTTTGCTTTGGAGAAAGTATTTTAGCGCTAAATGATTTATTTGATGAGTTGATTTACAGCTGGATTCATTCATTAAATCTGACTCCGTTCAGCGCAGGAACGTTTCAACATTTTCCAACATCAGGGGACCGTCAAAAATGGTTGGAGCGGTCGTTGACATTCATTTTATGAATTATCCCACCAGTTAATTTTTCATATTTGCCTGTAAACGTGAGGAAAACTGCCCCCGAACCCTACTTGTTCATGTTTGGTATTGTCGGGCTGGAACGCAAAGAGACTCAATAAAATCTCAGAGTGTTCCGATCTTTTAAAATACATTTTTGTCCATACTTCGCCCAGAAATTCTCCGATGACAAAATTAGCATGCTATTTTGGAATTAATTCTGCAATATGTAAGACAAAAATGACACAAATCACGGGGTTTCCAAGTTTCCTTGGACATCCGGGGTCTGTTTCAAACAAATTGGTATGACTACAAATGATTCAAACTCGCAGGAGCATACTAGGCTAACCAAGGGACAATAGTCAACCTTTTCGGCAAAATTTGTAATTTCTGATGTTTGATAGGACCCCTGAACGCAACATGGCTCGAAATATATTACGAGAAATCCATACGTTTTTTCTAAAACAAAATTTATATATGGTACTTGCAAAACTAAAAATATATCAATATTAAAATAAATAAGAAAAAGGGAAAGCTTACTACAGCTGAAGGAAGAATACTTTTAACCGGATTCTCGCAGCCAACATAACGGAATTTTAAAAACTTAAACGAAGCTGGAAACAAGTAACAACTGAAAGAAGCCTGATTCAAAAAGAACTAATGCAACACGGAATAAGTAATATATTTTGTAAGGTATATATCAAACTCGAGTATTAACAGCATAAAATACCCAATTTGCTTTCAGGTGAAACTGACACTTGAAAACGAGACGTAGTAATCAACGTAATGCTATATTCTTGGATGTCGTTCTGGAACTGGGCTTAATACTGTTCTTGGATATCCGATGTCGTTCTGGAGCCGGGCTTACTGCTCACGGACGAGCATGCAGACACTGGCTTTCACTATTCCATTAAAAATGATCTTCGACAACGAAGGATTACCGACGACGATATTCTTGGAATTGGTCACAGTAAATTAAACTGTTTTAGTGCGAAATGGCATAACCAATCACGAATTATATAGGTATAAGTTTTTTAATATAACTGAAGGTTTAATTTTATTTATGAGTTGGGCCCTAATGCGAAACGTTCAGTTTCGCTAATGCTGAAAACAACACGAAAAAAGAATGTTGTAGACCCATCTGATATGGCGATACATTATTTTCGCTCCAATACCAGCCCATGTTTTGTTATTTTTAAATAGCGTTTTTTTAATATTTAACTAACCTTAGTCGTGCGGTAGGCTTTGAACGTACCACACCTTGAATATGCAAATCGGTAATGACTACGGTCATTATGATTCCAGCGCCAACAAGAATGATAATCGTAAGAATAAATTCTCCTGAAAGCAAATACCAGGTTCTTGATCCTTCCTTCAACCTAGAACATTACTCTTAGGGAAATGATCTTGACAAAATATAGCTGTGCTTTTGTCAAAGCAATGAATGTATTTGACTAAGATAATGTTATATAATCGCAGAAGGTTGTACGTTGTGCTTTTTCATTGTAAAAATGCGTCTAATATCTATATACATTAAAGCCATAACGAAGTGAACCATGGTAGAACAATAATATATACCAGGCTAGGAGCGATATACTCGCCATACAAATAGAGAGAAGAATTTCGGTTGAATACAAAGAAACGAAATATTTTTTCGAATCAATTATTATCTTATTATTCGTGGCTGTGTGGATGGACATATGTTCCACAAGGGGGTTATTAGTATTATCATAAAGCGTTGAATTATTTTTCGAATTGATAAAACTACAATTGCACAACCATCAGTTAAGCACTTGTCTGAGTTTGTTCAATTTTGGGAAAAAAAGACTCTTACAGAGTTGTTAAAGTTTTAAGAGAACAGAATAAGTGTTTGGTGATTTTTATCATTATCGGTAGTACAACTGCCAGCAGTGTTCCAAACACATAGCCAAACTTATAATATAGGGGTAGTAAGCCAAATTCAAGGGGCTGCGCCTGTTTTAGGAGTAACATTTATTGTGATTTGTAGAAAAATCATTAAAACAACTAGGCAAGTAGCTTACATGCGCATAGGGGACAGTGGGTTATCCTCCGAAGATCCGACACCTGAGGCCTCACCTACACTCCCTTCCCCCGACAGGTGATCCAAGCCCCCTGACGGCGCTCCAGAAGCGGAACATATAGGCGGTGTCAAAAAATCCTCCGAGGGGGCACAACCCTGCGGGGCATAATCCTTTCACTCCTCTCATATGAGCATGTATGGTGCGGGTGCTGATTTCTCATTTCGTGTCAATCGCCGCCAGAGTTGGAGAACCATAATCTGTGAAGGAATGCAGGTTCAGACCCGGAAACTCTGTTTGCTTCCGAACAAGCTGGTACCCATTGTAGAGATGTGTACCCTGGAACAAGGCAATATATGCGTTTACATACAGCCCAAATTACACTGACCTTCCAGAATGTCCGCCTCGGGTATTGACTGTTCTTGATGCCAGATCAAAGGCCACAGTCTGTGTAAAATTTAAATTTAACATTTTATTTAGAACGTCCGTGCTCAAGATACGATGCGGGAAGAGCATCGTAGGAGTCTGAGCAAAAATGGATGTGCTTTTTTGAGTTTTACGTATAAGTCCACAGAGTCTCAGCATATTTTTGTCAAGAAATACATATATACCAATCAGCGGGACTTCGTTGGACGAATGCGGCAGACTATCAACAATTTGCAACAACAGAACACCCATTGCCAGCAGTGTTGTTAGGCCAAGACTTATTTTTTCGTTTCGATCGCCACTACTTGAACTCGGTGTAAAGAAGCCAATAAAGTTGATCCCGGCGACCAAAACCGTCGGAATTATAAGATTGATAATATAGAATAGCGGCTTGCGTTGCAACTTGATATGATAGACAATAGTCGTGTAGGGCGCTTCGCAACAGTCGAATTTGCTAAAAATTTAAAGTTGAAAAGTTTCATTAATCAAATAATATGTGTAGTTTTTAGTTATCTCGTATACATATAAATCGAACAGGTATTGATAAAAAGTAGGTTATTAAATTTAGTGAAATAATTCCGGCACCTGTATTAGTGAGATCAGGAGTATTGCGTTCAGCATGCCCAGTACGTAAAGCGTAGGTATCCAAAATCCGTCGTCGATTCAGGGATGTATCTTTCCATGCGGGGCTAAGGTCCACTATTATAGCATGCTCTAATAATGGCTGTAGAACAATCAGCTGCTGGGAAATGCAAATAGTTTTATATTTGATCTTAAAATCCCTTAAAATGTATTTCTTATAGAACAAGATATATACAACAATACAATTGTTGCTACGCCAACATTGTTGGTGGAAACCATCGAAGAATTTCTGGGCGAAGTATGGACAAAAATGTATTTTAAAAGATCGGAACACTCTGAGATTTTATTGAGTCTCTTTGCGTTCCAGCCCGACAATACCAAAGCATTAAAGATAGGGTTCGGGGGCAGTTTTCCTACGTTTACAGGCAAATATGAAAAATTAACTGGTGGGATAAATTCATAAAATGAATGTCAACGACCGCTCCAACCATTTTTGACGGTCCCCTGATGTTGGAAAATGTTAAAACGTTCCCTGCGCTGAACAGAGTGGTATGATCAACTAATGAATCCAGCTGTAAATCAACTCATCAAATAAATCATTTAGCGCTAAAATACTTTCTCCAAAGCAAAATAAGCCGAATTTTCGCATCAAACTACCAACGCTGTTATTAATATATATATAGTACACATTGTTTTACAGTTAAAATTTGATTAAGATTTTAGTGTAAAATATATATATATTAGTGCATATATATTTTAGTGTATATGTATATATATTTATTGGTATATATAAATATATATATTTTATGTATATATATTTATATGTACATATATATATTTTAGTATAGATATATATATGTATATATATTTTTAGGTGTATATACTATATTTATATATAATATTATAAATATATATATATAATCATAGAATTAATAATTGTTTTATGGTTTTATGCTTTTATTGTTCTATTATGGCTTATATAAATTTTTTTAAATTCAAAGAATTACATGTAAGTATATGTTTAACAACTCTGCACAAGTTTGTGCTTATATGAAGGTGTACATATACAACGTAAGGAGTTTAGCATAGAATCCTTGTTAATAATTCTGCTGAGGGATTTAGTTTTTAGTTATGTAGAAATGAACGTGATTTTGCCAACTCAACTGTCACAGTGGAACATTATTTAGTTATTCCACAGCAACTTATCGTCATCAGTTATTTGCATACGACAATACCATCTGGCTATACATTCGTACAGTATAGAAACATACAAAGTATCAGTAAGTGAAAAAATCCCACAACTACCGTTGTTCGAGTAACGTACCGCACAATGCCTGATTAGCCATGAAATTATATGGCTAACACCATAAAATTCCACAAAAAAAGACAACTTGGTATATATACGAATGTTCGTGGTTCTAGGGCTTCTCGAAAATCGAGCTTTAGCATATACACTTTCTTACAAAAATACTAAAATCCAATTATTTCGAGGCGCTGCGGTCATCTGCGTTGTGATTACGTTTCATCGAATGGTATCTTGAGCAGCCAACAAAGTTATTTCCGTGGCATCTAGTTTAACATTTGTAAGTAACCATATTTCATTATTGTTGAAGCGTATGTTCCAGGATAAGGTTGAATTGAACATTCTCAAATTTAGATTTGGTTGTTGTCAGTCATGTGCTTAAAAATTAGCGGTAATTTAGAGCTTTTAACCTTTTGATTTGCTTTAGTTTAATAATGCGTTATTTACAACAGGAACAATTGTCGCAAATATAGTCTTAGTTGCTTATACTTTAACAAATCCTATTTTCTTTAAGGAATAAAAACAAACGACAGGTCAGTGCTCGACACCATGTTGGTTTCTATTAATGACTTCAATAGAAGTTCAATATGTCAGAAATATCAAGACTTGCTTGACGAATATTTGATTAAAATTAACTTTAGAGCTAAAGCAAATGTTCTGCAACCTAATTACAGTTATTACAGTTCAGCAAGTTTTAATTAAAGATATTAATTTATTGATGGATTTCTTGGAAGTATCAGATATAATCAAGGTAACGTGAAAATAAAATTGATGTTAGCTCTGGGGTAACGATACTGTGTCACTGGAAGGTCTGAAAATTGCTGTAATTTATAACCAATTTGCTGGAAACTGGAAACACAGCTGGTCATACAGGCAAAATTAAAAAAATGACACTAGACAATGTCATCAGGTTCGATGATATTACAAATCGAGATTTCATCTTAGCTGAAATTCGTACCATTCGCAAAACCTAAAATCATTAATTAAAATTTTAACAGATTTTAGTTTTAATGATGATGAAACAGTTTCCGTTCACAAGCTTGAAGCGTGCAGTCAAACTATGTTAACGTACACGCAGAAAATAAGTAGAAGTTGACGAAATGCACTTCAGTGAAAATCGGATAATTCATTCCACACGACTGTTGCTGCAAATAATATTAACAAGTTTACACAATATAAGCGGTAAATGTGATGTAACCTTAGAAATAAAATTGAAGGTGTATTTTTATAAATTAGTATCTACACAGAGAATTAATGAGGAATATATTAGTGTAGTTACTTTAAGCCATTGGTGATAGCGGCCATCATTTGCTCTGTTATCATGATTGAAAACTACATTGTGATTATTGCACCAGCTATGTTGTGGCATTAATTAGCGATACAAAGTGCGACAGATGCAGGTTTAGAAGCCGGGTTAGAAGGGGCTAACACCGCCTCTTTTATGCCTGCCCGAGAAGCAGGTTTACCCCTTGGGTGTACCACCCATGCCCCTGGTGTGCCGCACCCCCACTCCTACACCTCGGAGCGTCAGCATATATGCCTGACCTAGTCGTTAGCAATACGTAACTGAACGAGAAC
>JASANE010012990.1:0-13915 GCA_030248225.1 Trileptium ribeirensis
CCCCTCCCCTCCGGGCCCCACACCCTACAGGGGACCTAAACACTCTCCCGGGTTCCCGAAGTCACCCCCGCCGAGTCCCTGCGTTCGCCCGGGGCCACGAAAACGGCACCGTATACACCCCTCGAACACAAACACCCCCTCTCGACTCCAAGCACCCCCGAAGCAAGCGCCCCCCTCGAGGCCCCGCACCCCCCTCCCCTAGACTCCCCGCCAACCGCAGGGGTCCTAACCGCTCTTCCGGGTTCCCGGAGTCACCCTTGCCGAGTCCCTGCATCCCCCGGGCGAAAATTTTGCTCGAAAATATGGTACAAATTGGCTAAAATCGGTAAAAATAAGGTGCGAGCGGGGGGAGGGGGTGAGGTCATCGCCATTTTTCAACACCCCCTGATAACAGCCTCAGAGCCTATACTCCCCCAGCTACCCCCTGGGAACTCGAAGCGTCAGCATGTATGAGCTAGGGGCATAAGCAGGGGAACCTACGCCAATTTGCAATACCTTCGAGATTCGAGAATTTACAATGGTCCTCGAGAAGCTTGGCGCCAGGAAGCACCTGGGCCACTGGATGTTTTACCGTATTTTCGACTCCATATTGAAAATCTTTTCGGCCGCCTTCGGAGTGGGGAGGTGAACGCGGGGCCTGGCAGGTGCGAAGACTCAGGAGGTAAACCCAGGTTCTCCGTGGAGGGGGTCGATGACTCTGGAGTGTGGCCCCCGTGAAACCCTGCTTCGGCATGTATGCGAAAATCACTAATATTCCACTTGAGACCACTGGATATTTATGATATCACGAAATAGAATCACAATGGTGCAGACGACATCGGATTAAGCTACTAAAAATCCTGCGCCATACATCTTGCAGTTTTTCTACGGTGCCCCGTAGGCTATATGGGAATTGACCCGACAGTATGGCCGATACCGTCAAAAAAACGTAAAACTAATATGGTGTGCTTGACACCCTCTAAAATAAAGCTAACACCTAGCTAGCTACCCTATGAACTTTTACTCAAAAAGGAGAGGGTGTCTAAGACACACTGTGGTGAAGGGTACATAAGTTCCAAATGGTGGGGACATTATAACGTGAATCCCGCATAATAATAAAGTAATAATGTCAAATTACAGTATAATTTTTGGGCTAAGTAATAAAAAGGTTAAATATAATGATAAAATTGCATTCGTGAAATATACGACTGCATTTATTTTTAAATCTTCGTTCATAACTGGCAAAAATTGTATTTCTAAACAAAACGATTCTTCAAACACCTTGCTTGTCCTCTGTCCCTCCTTGTTTAGAAAAAGATCGTTTGAACGGACGCTCACATCACTGTCGATAGGAGAAGGACTTCTAATTTTGGAGGCTATTTTACGAAGAGAATTATTTTTCACCGTCAAATCCGAAACTTCACAATGCTTCGTGAAAGGCGGCGGTTCCAATATTTCAGATACAGTTTCCTGCAATAATGTAGATATTTGAACGCATAAGATATATAACACTTCAACGGCACGGGATGATTCATAGTTCAAAAGTGAGAAATATGAATTTTTGAACGTGAATATTTCCAATACAATTAATAGACCATTTGATAACAACGCAGTGTTATTTCGCGAGCATACTAGAAGATATACTTTTGTACCAATTCGGCGTCAACAGTTACATATTCACAGCACTATCACACACATATAAACTCTTTATAGCGTAAGGTGAATGCAAAACAATAAAACGATAAATGATTTATACTGAAGTACCTGTTGCTGCCGAGAGGTTCGCTTGCGTTTGCGAACCGCGAAAGATGAGTGACCAGTTCGTTCCATGATAAGTTGTTCATCAATATTTGCTTCATACAGTTGTGTTTCTAGCGTTGTTTTCCCTGAGTGATTTGTATAGCCATCACCTAAACCACCGAATATCAAAATTTCCTTCATATAGCATCCAATTTTATTACGCCAATCACCTGTAATATAAACTGCATTCGAATAAACAGATAAATATATAAACAGTGGAACCTGCATTGATAAACCTCATCTACACATCACTGAGAGCGAATTGTAAAATTGGGACACCGAAGGCCAAAATTTTTATGAAGACACATAAAGCTAGAATATCTAATTTAAAAATACGCGGATAAATCTTTGTATTATATGCTGATATATCACAAAAACATGTATACCACATTTGCAACACCATAAGACGTTTAATGCGCTGCATCTTATGTGCAACCTACATAGCTCATATAGTTGCGCTTATATTTGAATACTGTAGGGATGTTAACAGAAAGCTACAGAATCCGACAGTATAAAGTGTATATGAAGTAAGCTACATTACTTGCTTGCAGTAACGCAAAATATTGCCCATTGTTCCCAAGGGTTTCCTATAAAATGGTCCACTTTGCGGAACGGTCAATAGGAAAATGTCGTAATAATAACCGATTTTCGGTTCCACCAACGGCCTTGAAAAATGTATCATCGTCTTTGGCTGTTTGCACCGATCTTTTATACCGCCCTAAAAGCTACCGGGTTTACTGAACAATGAACCAGTTCACAATTATTCTGTTTGAAATGCAATTGCTATGTTGAATTTAACTGAAATGAGCAAAATTAATACTAAACAGCAGTGTGTACTCAAACCTTAAATTCTCTAACACCACATGGTAGAAAGTCCACGTGAAGCAATAATAGCGGTATCAAACTAACTTAATAACACTTCGGCGAAGTTTCTTTCAAATTGATCTGGATTTGCTCATCATCTGGATTTCACCAGCAAAGTAAATTGTTCTACGCATGGATTTCGGTGTTGGTCGCGTTCATGTAATCCAAACAAGTTGCAATTGTAAAAGAAAACTGTGTACAGCAACGCTTGCGCAGTGTGATCACCGAAAACCATTTTATCCCACACTTGACGTTCCTGTTCTTTCGTAATGGGCTCAGCCATAAGCTTTACTATTTGTCCTCCGGCTGCAGTAAGCTGCTTCATTCGTGCGTCCAGCGTGTCTCTAAACCTGAAATGAGTAAACCATACAAATACAAAAGCCATATGATTTTACAAGGTGATTATATAGACACTAACAACCAATACTATATTTCACCATAAAATAAAAGCGATAAGCCACAATTTGAAACTATGAAAATTGATCAACTACAACAGAAATGCTGACTCCCATTATTAACGTAAATTTTGGATTAATTTAATCCTTACATTTTGTTCAGTATATAGCTAACCTTTTAAATCTCATATCTTTTGGATCCAATATATTGAACGGCTTCATCTAATCTTGCAGATATCTTGACATGCCACATGCAATGTAATACAAACTGCTAGGAGCTCTGTAAAAAGCATGTATAAACTGTAGAGCCGATTGATGGAGAAAAAACCACAAATACATTACCGCGTTTATTAAAAAAACTATCAAGTTTCCCTATGAGACAACAATAGCATACAAATATTTTTCCAATTTCCTCATGTGTTCATATTGCTTATAATTAATCCGTGTTGTTAACGCACGACACCTAAAGTGCAAAACGTGAAATCTGCGTTAACGTTTGTAAACTCCATCAATAAACAGCGGTAGTATAAATACATATCCAAGAATGCTAGCAGTAATGACAACAAATGAAAATATTTCAAACATAATGTCTGTAAATACATACCGTTTTTGCCGTACCCCTGCTATAAACCGCGTTAGGCAAACATGAATATCCTCTGCGTTCATTTGCAAAATGTGAGGTACCGATTGTCCTTGACGACGCTCATAAAAATTTGTAAATGCAACCCAAACAGATATCACCCATTTCTTATTTTTGAGGTATTCGGTGCTTTGCCCTTCGCAATGCAGTCCGTGATTTCCACATCCGTAACATTAGAACATCGGTCTTGTGATACTACAGATTGCAAACTTGACATGTAGTAAATCAAAACCAGTATACAAGCAACCTGTATATGAAGGACCACTAAAACAAACAGTAACTGCATATTCTGACCATTGACATAAACATAAATTCATATTATATATAGAAACGCCAAAGCTACTAAAATTTGCATAATTTCAGTACAAAACAGCATACATAACTAACTTACAAGTGAAACAACGTCATTTGCATATAATGCTCTCTAAACTAGCTAATCGATAATCTTTCCTTTTACGGTTGTATATATACCAACTTATTCATCTACAAAAACAGGGTCGCTGATACAACATTACGCGAAATCTCAAGACACTTCCAAAATAATTTATTGCACTACAAACAACCCATGTCACAAGTCAGCTGTAGCATGGGTCACCGTGCCAGTGATTGGTATGCACAGTTGCGCGAAGCTCCAAGTGTGCTGATCGAACCGAGCTTAAGCGAGGTGAGATCAGTGCACGAGAGCTTCGCTTTTAGCAGCCTCTCGCTAAAAACTCGTGAGTATCTCGTTCACACTCGTGCTATCGCACTCACTTGAACTCGAATACTCACTTTTTTCAGCTTGAGCTGCATATAAAGCGGTGCTCTCGTGCACTGATCTCGCCTCGCTTAAGCTGGGTTCGATCAGCACACTCGAAGCACCGCAAAACTGTGTATTCAAACAACTTAACGCACGTCTGCCCATGCTGCAACTATTACTTGTCGACAAACACGAAAATTCGTGAATAGCTTATTACAGGTTTTTCGTGAGCAACCTTTTATAAAAAACTATATTCTTCTGCATGGTCTAGAAGCATGCAGTGGTCGTATTAAGATTTCGGGCATATAGTTCGATTCATTGAAAAGACAAAAGAGAAAATATATGTAATTCTGAATTCAAGATGTTGGGTTTAACCAAAATCCGGTAACAGTGGAACTATTACTAAGTCAACGCATATATATTTCGACATATGACACATATTTATTTGAATGGAAGCAACCATTTGCAAGTAATATATATATATTTGATAACAAGCTAACTTTAGAAGCTAATGTATTATGTGCTATGAATGTTCGAACCATACGTGGACCGAGGTCCGAATTCCCAGGCGGTAGCCGGATTCTCGAGGGGAGAGGTCTTCTGCCTCTCCAAAATGGGGTAAAGGCGGTCGGCGAGGGGTGGCACTACTTCTTCTCCGCCTACCGCGCCTCCGACATGAAAAATGTCAGACGGGCAGTAAAAGGGAGAAGTTATCGAATATGTAGTAGAACACGAGAAACGTCAATCTGCTGTATAAGTACTGCTTTGACCACCAGATTCTATGTATTAATTTGATTGTTTTTGTAGACTAAAATTCTTAGTTCAACATGTCTACTTTTTGAATATTTCTATGGCTGATTCAACCCAAGGATGTTGCTCTGGATCCACCATTCTATCTTAGTTGGTTTAACCGCACAGTGTTTCCAGTCGTACCATACCAATCGGTATCGTCCGATGTTAAATTTAGGATTTGTTAACTTTTCAGTGCTGCACGGAATTACAAGGAGTTTCGGGAACATAATCATTAATAGAATGTTTTATAATCGTTTTTACAATAGGTGTCCCAGGTGCGTCGACTTTGAGGGATTGATGGTTCTTGCTGATACGTGCACAGGGCTTGAGAGTAAATTTTTGCAAATATCCAAATTGTCCGTAATTTACTTATATTTCTTATACTTTCCTACAATTTTCAAACTATACCCGCATCCTCGGCGTGCGGGAGGGATGTGTGATTGTACGAGACCTCATGGAGGGTGCTGGTAAATATAGATTTAGGATACCACTCTCAAGAAGTTACATCCTAGTTCTCGTATCGACATCTATGATTTCTATGGATTTGATATACTTACGAAAACTGGTGTTCTGCACACATTTCAAGATTACACCAGCATTCAATAAGTACGTTATGCGAGTGAAATACAAATATCGACAATTTGTATGACATATATGAGTAGCTGGTAGTTGTTCCACTAGCACAGCATTCAGAGAACGAATGAGTGAACATATATGGTTACATAGATGGTCTATAAATTTAAATTAATTGAATTTTTTTGGCTAGTTCGAATGCTGTATGTACTAAAAACGTGCAAAATATGTATACAATTTGGTACGAGCGATATAATAAATTTTAATTTGTTCTTGAATTAAATTGAACTTCAAAATTTGTGTTATTATTTAAGAAAATATCGTCTGAATTTATATATTTATGTATATTTTTTAAAATTTTGTTAAAAAGTTACCAAATTTTGAATTATATACATAATTTGTCAATAAATAGGGCTACATATCGCCTCATATTTCCAAAATTTAATGACAGAATTTTTTGTAATTTTAATTTTTATTGTGAATGTTTACACTTAAAATTAACTAAATGTAGTCTTCAATTTACCAACGGTTTTAGGAGGCCGTGCAGGCGGAGGCTCGGTGCCGTCGGTATTCGTTGTCGTTAATGAAGACGATAACGATATTCCACGATCATTAAGTTGCTTTGCTAACGTGGATCCATACTTGGGTATCTACAAATGGTTCTACAACGACGAGTTGTACTATGAAGGAGCTGGAGATTTCGCGGCAACACTACACCCATTGGGCGATAAAAAGCTTGAAAGCGGAGTGTACCGATGTGAAGTCCAGAGCGGCAAAACCTACAAATGGGGACGTTCAGAGGATGTTTACATCGATTGGCCGATTGACTAAACCGTTTTGATCTTATTTGATTGCAGTAAAACTTGGCTGTGTGAATGTTTAATATTATTACTGTTACCCGCTTTCAATAGAAAGGAGCCGAATTCGACAGATTCATTAAAGTTCAGTGAAATGTTAACATTAAAATAAAATTCGCAATATACTAGAAAATAAGCTAAGCCAGTGTTGAAAGCAATTATGATTCAGAATAAATTTATTTAGAAAGAATTTAAAAGAAAGAAAGTTTCTTTTCAAAGCCATAAAAAGCTAAACCAGCAAGTCGTCCAACACTTTCATAACCGGAGGTCAGCTCTGTTTTAATCGTCGGGAAATGATAGAAAAGAATGTATCGTCAAAATCCCTTAGCTCGACCACTAAAAACTGGCAATTTATGCAACCGGTTGACACACTTTAAAATGAAGAAAGAGGTAAAGTCCAAAATGCTCGTAAAATCTAACACAAGTTATACCTGTGACAAGTCTAACAAGTCTATGGACAGAGTTCATCTGACATTCAAAACTACCGCATCCTGAGTGTACCCGGACCGCACTGCGGGCTCAGGCAGATTGTACTGCACCACTTTTGCGGAGATAAACTATAACAATTGTGTAATCTCTATACCTAATTCCTTTATTTTTTAGATTTTCATTTAATTCAATGTTATTAAAATTTTAATTTTTCTTCCATAAACTCACCAAAGTAGCAAGTCAACCGATTCAAATCAATTGTTATCTCTATTTTGATGGAGTTTGGCCGACGCTAGACTGCATGAGAAGTGAGGTGTGATAGAAAATCTGAGTAGGAGATAAATGATTCATTGCACCTAATACCGGGTCACCGTCACTGGGTCCATGGATGGACCTGTGTTTTATCAGACGACTGAGCCAGTTCTATAGCTACGTTCAGACCTGCAAGCTGAGCCAAGCCAACTACAGTATCTACACGATTTTCGTTCCAAACTGTTAGGACAAAATAAGAATGTACCGTTACGTAGATGGAACTATGAAACAAAGACATTTGATTTGAAAATTCATGTAGGTTTATTTAAAGCCAAAGCGTTTATATACAAAATACAGGCGTCAGAAAGTGACGAAATACCAGCACCGTCCACACAAATAAAACGTACTGTACATTCTGTGCTAAACCCAGCACATTTAAGTGAGTAGATAGATGCTTAGAAGATTGGAAGCTAAGAGAAGAAACATTTCAAAGTTTTTCTGCAATTAAAGTAAAATTGACAGGTCAGTTTAAAATGAACCATAGATTATTGCAAAACTTTTCAAATTTAAAACTTATATGCTATAGGATGCATGAGCTTTCAATCATTGTGACGATATGCGTGGCTACTCATTTTCTAGATGTAAGCTGCTCGTAGTAACCATAAGTTTAAATTTTATATTAATGCTATATGCATTTTAGATACATATAAGTGGCTCTACGGTACGTTTTACTGCCACAATAGATTACACACAAAATGCACCCAAGCTGGTACATGGGTATCTAATGTTCAAGGTTATTGCTATGACTTTAGTCGGTAACTTCGTTTTTAATTAACACAAAATATTTCACACACCAATCATATACACGCAAATACATATATATAAAATCAATAAACGGCCGAACTGTACTCATCTGGGTCACTCTGACTGTATAGCTTATGGGGCAGCCTGAAGCTACGATCAAACTCCACTACCACTTTACAACGTAATCTGTCTACACTAATTTGAATAATTTACGAAAGTATGATTGCTGAGTTGGAGTGCTGAATAAACACAGCCTGGCTGAAGTGGCGTGCGACTACCGGTGTCACCTGCGATCATAAAATAAAGGATCGCATCAAGTCGAAGATCTATCGCTCAGTTGTTCGGCCCATCGTACATTATGGCTCCGAATGCTCGCCGGTGACAAAAGAAATGAAACGCAGACTTGGTGTCATGGAAACGAAGATGCCGTGATGGAGCTCTGGAGTTACACGCCGGGATCACATCCGTAACGATAACATTAGACTGCGATACGGTGCTGCCCCAATGGCCGATAAACTACGGGAATCTCGGCTCCGATGGAACGGACATGTACTACGTGCTGACGAGGAAAAACTCGCCAAGAAAGGTCTAACACTACATGTCAGCGGAAAACGACCTAAGCGACGGCCAATACAACGATGGCTTGACACAGTGCACAACGGCCTCAAGATCGTCGGCATGCATCCCGACCAAAACTACAACCGCGACATATGGCGCCAAAAATCAAGAATAGCGGACCCCGCCACTCTGCTGAACAAACGCTAAACAAAAAGAAGAGGAAGATTGTTGCTGAGTTTATGTTTCGTTTTGACTTTACAATACACTTCTGGCAACAACTATCATGGACAGTGTATACTTAAATATGCTCGAGACATTAATGTACAAAATTTTTTACAGGAACTGACTACTCCAAGCACATGTGATTGCATGTATCCAGCATGTTGATAACAAGTTACAGTTATATCGAGTTCTACTTTACCGTAAAAACTTATCTTTATAAGAAGATGTCACAACTTTTATAGTGACTAGCAGATAATTAGCTACAAAGCGCACATCTGTCGCCGATTGTCGTCTAACTAGGAATGTTTACATCGATTAGATGAGGCTCCGCAGGTTTACAAGGCAGAATATTGAAAACATCATCAGTTTTCCCACAATAAAGCAAATAGAAACACTTGCGATATATGAAATTTCATATAACGTGTTTGCGATAATAAACAACACGTAAACTTGGTAATTTCTTTTTAGCTTTTACAGATTCCCGTTCAAAACTTTAGTTTAGGCGTAAATATGGAGGGACGAAATTGAAAATTTTCAAATGACGAATGCACTCAAGCACTTTTTGCAAACATTCCAATGTGACCAGATTGGGCAACGAAATGTAACGTACTCTGAGAATTCGCAGTCTCACAAAAGTTAAAATATTGTTAGTGCCAGTACACATTACTACTATGCCTATTCCACAACTCTTTTATCAAGTAACAGCTTGTTGTGTATTGAACTGGCACAGCAACAAAATAAATTTAACTTGTACATTAGGGGCACAGTTATGCATTGTGTAATAGAAACACAGTAGAAATGCTTCAATGAAATATCTAACACGCCATCATATCTGTGGGATTGGGATGGTGGTGAAAAATTGTGGCTGGTTTGCGGAGACAGGACTTAACTTATAAATGATCTTTTCATTAATAACAAACGTCAGTTCAGTGCTAAATACAGTGACGGGCTCCGAGGGAGCCACGACAAGATCAGAGCGTGGCGGAAAAGTATTTGAAATGGGATAATTTTCCGTGCCTAGGCTCAAGATAGAAATTTTGATTAAAATAATGTCTCAGTAGCCTAAGTACTTTAAGTTTGAATGTTTGGTTTCAAAAAGTTGAATTAGCTGACCGCTGGGATTTTAGATCGAAGCACTACAATACCAACAAACGTTTATCTGGAATGAGGAAGCATTTATTCTAAGATCTATGCTTAAAGATAGTTGTTTGACCGGAAAAGAACTGAAATTATCATAAATTCTGAAATATATGTGAAAGAAAACACGAATAAAAATGGAAATGGATACGGTTAAAATGAAATGGCTAGGTAGAATCTTCATATGTTATTTTGCAATTAAAAAGGTATCGCCTTAGGTGCTATTTGGGAAACACGTTGCTAACTGATTAATGTTTTGAAATCTGAATACTCACTTCACATTGATGAAGCTAAATATATACAGTTCAGTAAAATGTATAAACCATTATTACAATTACAATTACATTCATTAAAGTTAAACTACATTATTAATATATATACTTAAAAGTTCCAGAGAGGCAGATATATTACAACAATCTTTTCGGGATTTGCATGCTATCGTACGCAAAATCGGCAAAAAGATTGTTTTCTTCAGAAATCGGGCATATTTAGAAGTTGCCGTTTGACTGGAGTGTACGAGAAAGCATCAATGGCAACACTTTGAGCATTTGAGAAACAAATTCGTCCTTTCGTTTTTATGATTATCAGCAAATATGGACGCATCTGAGGGGGCAGAAAATCCATATCTCGACTTTTTTGCACAGTGCGACCGATTCCTAGTTTTAGTCAGATGTGAAATCCTGATCCTCGCTTTAGCTTTATTTTAGACTAAGTTGTAACTAGCCTAATCTTTGGTAAATTTGTCTTCCCCCGCCACTTTTCAGACAGTCCTGGGATCACGTTTGAGGTAGCTAAGTGGTATTGTTTAACCCTCCAAGGACTGGGCTTTTCACACACCTTCTTAGGACTGGCGGGGGTCTCGGAGGCCCCCTTTGGAAAAGTAACTATGATTGCTTCTTTTATGGATTTCTGGGTTAGCTATCAACATTAAAAGATAGTTACGATGTTTTGTACCATTATATATTTTACTTACTGACCTGAAAATAGTATGATACAGTGCAATATGATCACGGGGGCCTGTCAGACCCCCCTCAGACCGGAAAGGGTGTACAAAATTTACATACTTGAAGGCTAAATTCCTGCAAACTCCTAGGGCTGAGGGGGGTCTGTCAGGCCCTGGGTCGAACGGGACACCTTAACCAAAATTGTAAAAGCAGCAGAACTAGCGTCTGAGTGAATTATGAATTCTCACTGAATTGCAGCAATCTAGCTCTAAACAGTAAGCTTTTGTCAATGAAACACAGGGCCAGGGGCCTCTAAGACCCCCCGCAGTCCTTAGAGGGTCAAAAAAGATGCAACGTCTGACGATAAAACAGTAGTACAAGTTTAACAAAACAAAGTGTTTTGTTAACATTCTACAAGATGTTGCGCCATGGTTCGTATATGACAGCACTTTTTAAAATAAAATTTCACAGACGGTTCTAATTTTTCCTGAAAAATTCATCGAATATTCTTGTGTTTATTAAGATATATAGCTAAATTTATGCGTAAAGCGGCATTTCATAGAAATATTGTGTTTTGGTCAGTATCGTACCATGTTTTATTGTGGTGGTTGGTATTTCGATATACTATGCATTCAAAACTATTTGCGTCACTGAACTGACATTTTATGAACCGAATGCTATGGTGTGTTCGACACTTCTATATTAAACAGTTCAGGAAAATGGTAATAAATAGGTAAAATTTTTTAACTTTCTTAAAGGTGATATAGGCTCAGGGTAGATGATTGCGTCGGGTGGAGGGAAAGTCTGCGGTGGGAGGTAAATGCAGGGGAGTAAAATTTTGGAAATTTTTTAGAAATTCATAATTTTCTCCAAACTCGGGAAATTTTTCGACAACTTTGTTAATTTTTGTGCTAAATAGTTTCTACAATTTTTCCAAGTTTTCACTCTAAAATGTGGCTCGATAGAGCGCCTGACCCTCAGGGGTAACATCATCCAGAATGGACACCTACACTATATATTCGCCGCACATATTGTCAAACGAAAGTTGTGTTTTGTTAAGTAGAAAAATTTTATTCAACACAAAATCTTTCGGAGTTATGTCGTTAATAACTGTATAATTTTGTTTTGATTACACAACTAATTATTGAAATATTTAGCTTTGTGACATTTCTAGATCTTCAAAATATATCAATAATAGATAAAAATATTTCGTAAACACTTTTGGTTGACTAATAAATATAAAATTAGCACCGGGGTTGGTCTTAACGCGGCTCGGCTTGGGTCGCACCGAGTTGTACGCTCGCGGGTCGTGTCGAGTGACGTTGGGATATAAATATAAAGGTCGCCTCCCTCCAGTGTGATTTTGTGCCCCCCCTAGTTTGATATTGGTGCCGCTCCAGTTTTATATTGGTGCCTCCCCAGTTTGATATTGGTGCTCCCTAAAGTTTGATATTGATGCCCCCTTTAGTTTGAATATTGGTGCCTATCCAGTTTGATATTGGTGCCCCCGCCATTTGATATTGGTGCCCCTCGCTATATGAAAATTACTATTGTTAAACATTGTCGTTCAATTATTTTCAACCACAACAATAATTATTTATACATTTCAACAATAAACCAAACTCTATTTATCAATATCAACTTCGTTAGCAATCTATGACGCCGTAATTTGTTCTTTAAATTATTCCTAACGCAAATTGCATGCGAAAATTTACGCAAAGGTGACTTTAAGCAACGCCATCGCTGCGTACCAATAGATACCTTGTTGATTTCTGCAAGCACTTCCGTTTTGATGTTTTTCACCGTATCGGTTGACATTGACGTTTAAGTCAATTTTTCGTCACGTCAGTTGTCAATTCGTATGTATTAGATCTATTTTGTGCCATCGCCGTTGGTCATCCATCAACCGATGCTGGTGTCGTATGTGCGTCGTCTTTTGTGTAATTTTTTTGTATTCCTCCTTTTTATTTTCGTCAGAAGTCAGCTGTATTTTCAGTAACTAATCTGGGTAATATTCACAGTTTAACTTTTCGCCATATATTGTTTGCAATTGGCGAGTAACTGGATCGGAATTACAGCGCTGCCACATTTCATAGCATTCATGTGTCGACCAACACTCTGTACCCTTGGAAAATACATCGTGTCGGAGTGCAACGCGCATAATGACGCCCAATTCTAATTTGCGGTGTTCTGTTTTTTTGTTAACTGGTTTTGTGTATGATGTTTCGGTTTGTCTGTGTTGGCTTTGTTAACTTGATTCGGTGTCATAACGATTACCCTGTGATAGTTGTTACTGTAAGATCTTGCAAACGATTGAAGTTTGTCTATGAAATGAAATGTCCTTATGTCACGTATTTTAAAACTTTTTTTCTGAATAAATCGTTCGGCAAAACTGGGTTTTTTACGGATTGTTGGCTCAAAAATGTTTTATATTGTTACGTTTCAAGTAGTTGTCAAACTGTGCGTGAAATCCTGTTCTATGATCTCTGCGAACAATTTTCGGTGAAACAGCTACTTTATGTTGAATAGTGATTCGTTCACATCAAGCAGCTTGTAGCTATGCGTCGTTCACTGAGAAATTTCTGCACTTACTCGACATCATCAGCATATACACACGTGTGTATAAAAAACGTTACATTCGACAGTATGTAACAACATTTGTGAGAGCTGTTACGCAAAATCGGTTCTGCGTAACAAGTTTGGTACGTTGTTTCGCATAAGTGTATGTATATAACATTGTTGCTAAAGTCGTTATTCTGCTCGTTTGTTGCACTTCGATGTTGTGTATGCATTCGCGGATTTATAATAACATGTGACTGTTGCTATGAACAATCATAATTGTAACTTTTTATGCATGTGAAAAGTACGAGGTAATGAGATCGAGTCACATATAGGTGATATGCTACTTCAGTCATGCTTTTCAGCAGAAC
>JASANE010012992.1:0-34418 GCA_030248225.1 Trileptium ribeirensis
TTTGGCAGTTGTAAGCTGCATAATGTATTATACACATAATCATGGCTGATCTTTCGTAATTGACATTTTCTTGTCACTGCTTTAACGCGACTTCAGCGTTTCTTTGTCAAAAGAAATGATAAGTACAATACGTGTAACAAAAAAGCAGTATACCATATCGCATTTTGCACGAATGCTGGCATGGTTATGACAGTCATCGTACATACAATGGTAGAAAACGTCGGCAAAGAACATAATATATTTTTTACAGCTAATCCCCGAACTATACATCTCTCAAATACTAAACTGTATCAATCATTGATATATATACATATTTTTGTTAACAGATCTCTAACTCCAAAATCACTTCACAAAATCAGAAGCCATTTTGACGAATACCTACAACTTGCTAAACAACCACATACCTGTTACATATTTATATTTTAATACAATGTCCAGGCAATCATGAATGTACTAAAGTTTTCAAATATAAACCCAAAATACACAGTCATCTTTCGTCCGATGTTTATGTAATACATACATGGACGAGCTTCGACGTCCTAAGTGATAGCCGGTGCAAAATGCGATGTCGCCGCACGAGGGATAGCGGGTGCAACCGGGCGTTGGGAGGTTGTCAGGGTGGTGCAGAAAAAAACTGACGACCATAGTCATCTTTCGTCTGATGTATATGTAATACATACATGGAGGAGCTCCGAACTCCTAAGGGATAGCGGTTGCAAAATGCGATGTCGCCGCACGAGGGATAGCGGGTGCAACCGGACGTTGAGAGGTTGTCAGGGTGGTGCAGAAAAAAACTGACGACCATAGCATCTTTCGTCTGATGTATATGTAATACATACATGGAGGAGCTCCGAACTCCTAAGGGATAGCGGTTGCAAAATGGGATGTCGCCACACGAGGGATAGCGGATGCAACCGGGCGTTGGGAGGTTGTCAGGGTGGTGCAGAAAACAACTGACGACCTTAGTCATCTTTCGTCCGATGTATATGTAATACATACATGGACGAGCTTCGACGTCCTAAGTGATAGCGGGTGCAAAATGGGATGTCGCCGCACGAGCCATAGCGGGTGCAACCGGGCGTTGGGAGGTTGTCAGAGTGGTGCAGAAAAAAACTGACGACCCATACCCCGTCGCAGACCCATATTTTTTGAGTTTTACCCTGATTTTGGCTTATTTTCGGAAAAGTTTTCAGCGCGAGAGTCCAAATCATCGTGGGGGGATCAAATATGTATGGTGTAATATGTGTAAGATTTTGCCATTGGTTCGACCAGGTCAGCAAAAATATAGACAAAGCATTAGCTTTTGGTTAAAATCTATTGGAAACTAGTCACATGCATACGCTTCCCATAAAGAATCTTTGCGACAGGTAGTGTACAGACTACAATAATAACAACTTTCCAGCTATCGCGTAAATAGACTAGGTAAAGAGAATAAATTGATGCCTAAAATCAACAATAGAGACCAGATGGCAGCCGCTAAACGCGAACAAGCTAATAGAACATGCATAAATATTAGCGTTAACATTCAATAATACAAGTTGTTAAAGCATAACCACGTTTTCCATTGCCACATCAAATTATTCGAATATAGACACTTACTCTCGCGATAAATATTAACAGTAGAACTAGCTACATAAAACCAAATTAAACAAAACAAAATACACCAAAACACAGACCATGTTGTCAACAATTAGTTAGGAGCTATATACCATAGAGCGCTAAAGAGTATAAATAAGTATAAAACGTTTTTTTGCTAAAAAGTCAATAAAGAAACTATTATGTGTGGACTCAAACTATCGAAAGCTTCATGAGCACTCCAGGACTTTAGCTGCTATCAACATATAAGCAATATTACGGTCTACCATACTCGCCAGCAACGAGTACTGCTCGTACGATTTCTAATTTTGTTCTAACTGTGTTCGCATTTTGCTCGAGCCTATGCTAAATTTTTAGAACAATTTTTAAAAGATCGTTAGAGCTGCTCGAAGTTTCGTTCGCGGATAGGCGAATTTTGTTCCATCTCAATTCGATTTTCGAGTTCCTAACCCAATAGTCATTGCTGACGAGTGCTGTATTATAAAGTTGTGTAATACACACTGCGAGCGGAAGTGGACACAGTGTGATTAGTCTGCGCTCAGTTACTACTCCGACCAGGTCCGAAATTGAATTTCTTTAGCCTAGTCCAATAGTGACATATACATTAGCAATGCATTACGCGCGCATAGATACGGCCATTCAATACCCCAGGATGCTTTATTTCTTCTTGCGATGTCCAAAAAACGAAGACTCTAGATTCATAAATAATTCTCACAGGCAAATTCACATAATTTCAGATAACATATTTTTGTTGACGTCGGTTGAATATATGCCATTTTAAAATACGATTACTTTCAACGTTTTCGGTATAAACGAAGCCGACTGACCCATTCCGGCCGTCTACGTAGAGTAAATTGAAAAAATACCAAAATCTGACCATTACTGTTGCCAAAATTTTGTTTTTCAACTCCTGCAGAAACCCATTATTATAACGACATACCCAATAAACAATGATGTCAACGCGTCCAAGGATTAAATAACCACATAAACCCAATTTTCACTACCAGTAAAAATGAACATTGTTTAAAAAAACCTTTGAAATTTCAATTTTTTGGGGTAGTTTTTCAACATTTAGTCATAGCTCGAAAACGGCTGCTCTCACAAAAAATTATTTAACGACAAAGCTGTTGAATTATGTGTGCTGACAGCTCCATTTGCTGAAGGTTTTTCCAAGAGGCACGAGCCGGGACGCTTTGGTTCGGAAACCGGCAGCGTCAGATTTTGGCAAGAGGGCAAGAAATGGCAGACACACCCCGGTTCTTCCAGAAACTTAGAAATCGAAAATTTTTTAAATTCATCGTTTTAACGAAACAATCGTCTCTATTGAAGTTAAAAGCAATTTTTAAACCAAGTTTTATGTAATTTAATACAATTTAAACTTCAGAATCTAATTTTAGTAAAAATTTACCATTTTTATAGGCCTTGGCCGATTGTCGATATCGGTATCGGTATTTTTGAAAATACCGATAACGATATCACGAACAGTATAAAAAAATTTGAAACTAACTAGAAAATCACGAACATAATTTATTTATTTTCCACACTATCAGAACCATTTAGGCTTCAAGGCACCAGACCTTACAATAAACTGTGGATGGCTTGAGTTGAGACCCGCTGTACTTCAAAACCATTTGTTGGAACAGAAAATCTGTGGAGGATAGATCACCCACAGAAGTATTTCAGCGATGACCGGAAACTATGTGGTGTTTTGTCGCCCATAATATCTGTTAAGCAGGCCGTAACGCTTCTGCGTAACGAAGTTGCTAACCTCTTTCTACGAGACATTTCATTACATTTTAATATAAACTCATAAGAGGGGCTACTTATCGGTCACCAGCGTATCCTATCGGCAACAATGACACCTGACTGTTAACCCGGACTACGGATATATCCTCCCTGCTGGGCACGAAAGTAAGTGTACACATGAATGTAATTATACACATAGCGAATATCAGTATCGGCTATGCGTATTTTTCAATACCGGACAAGCTTTAATTTTTTATTTCATGTGTGGGTGTTTTGGCAGAACCAACACATAAGCAATACGCGGGTGTGGAATAAACGCCCTAATTGAAACACTTCCAATCCGTGATGGTTTTGTGAAAATTTTTGCACAAAATCATTGGCGTATCGTACACAGAATTCACATACTATATTCTCTGACGCGTCTAACAAATAACATTTATCAAAACCCATCAATCTAGCGAAGGCTTACGTGTTTTACTGACGAATACAGGATAATTTTTTGTATTTGTGGAAACTTCGCTTGCATGTATATAAAAAGCAAGCGTTTGTATTTAGCAAGTGCACATATTGGTAGTGGATTCACATCCTAAAGGTCGTAAACCCAAGTTATGTTTGCCACCTCCTGAAGCCACAGACCCTCCCGTGCTCCCCCATCCGCGAAAAATATATTATTGGGGCGGAATGCCAGCTCAAAGCATGGGAGCTTGTCAGTCCAACATTTCTATTAACAAGAATATAATTTTATGCGGTTATTCAGTTTTATGTTGGGGTGAAGCTTCATGTGGCCAAAATTGACGGGTAGGCCCTACAACTGCATAAGACCTCAGTTAAATTAGTAGAAAAGTCGGATGGGAAACCATCATTACATACGTTAGACGCTATCGATCATTATTATATTATGGCTAATATATTAATTTCTCCTGATACACTTCCACGCCGCAAAAATAAAGGAAAATAGCATTGATTTAAAAATTCAATCAAAAGCCAGTTTGCAATGTTTAATTAGTTAAATAAATATGTAAATCTCAAAACTCACCTTGCTTCGTTGCGCATCGTGGTTTGGCTAAATGCAGAATGACAAATGCCTTCGTTGAAACACCAAATATCTCCGTAGGCAACAATTTCATCCGTCGCCGAGATATTCGGCCTGCACATATTGTAGGATACAGCTTGTATATCACACGTAGGACGGTGCCATCCAGACGGACACGCACATCCATATCGTATTTTTTTCAGCTTCACTGAATCAGTAGAAGTCAGCAGAATGCATTTTCCGCCGTTACTGCACGGACTAAATTGCACTTCACCGCGTGCACTGTGATCACATAGTGCAGATAAATTATCAGCATATTTATTTTCCCCAGCTATTCCGTTTACAGATCCATTCTGCCTCGAATTGTTACTCGACGGTCTTATGGTACTTTCAAACACGTTAGGCTTTGCCTGAGGGACTTCCGGTACTGATAGCTCACAAAGATCACCAGCTGTACCAGGGCTGCATGCGCAAAGGAACGAACCGCTTCCTGTCGTGTTGCCGTCCGTTAAATAACATGTCCCATTATTAAGGCACAAGTTCACAATACAAGGCTTTTCATTGGGTGGCAACGTAATCCTAAACGGAACAGAACTAATATTCCTGCCTGCTACGAAACCAGGCACACCATCTGTAGCAATATCAATTACTGAAGTACTGAAATTCGTAGGCAAGGTTGCATTTGGTGGCTCTTGCTCAATAGGTTCATTATCAATACCGTAGTTTCCATCAGCCGAGCTGCCTTGTTCATCTCCACTGTAGTCAGATAAATCGGGCGCCATAGTCACAAACCCAGTATTATTTTCCGGTTCATTTGGCACACTACTACTGATAGACGGCATCCGATCTTCGTAATTGAGTGTCTGATAAGCTTGAGTACTTATAACGTCACCATGTCGAGACTGGAAATTTGACGAATACTCACCAAAAACGTCAGTATTGCCCAAATAGTCGTCATATCCTTCGTTGTTTTCAATTTCATGACTGCCGTAATCGTCAGCCGAGCTGTCGTTATCGGTGTGTGATGAGCTAGCGCGTGTAGGAATGATAAGAACTTGGTTTCCGATCCTTGAACTAGTTTCACCGTTGCTAGTTAGTAACACACTTGGAGTATTGCCTGAACCGTCACTGTCGATTTTGTCAGAGGGTTGTAGAGATCCAGATTCGGGCCACTCCGTTCTTGTATTGTAAAGTATAGACATCTTATTGTTATCACTGGAATTCGAGTGGATTGTATGGAATGCAGAAGCGGTGTTATGGCCAGGATGTGAAATAGGTATAAGCGTCTCCTGTGGAGGAATGTTTGGTAACGGAAATCTCGTCGCAATCTCCGGCCGCAGGTTACGAGTAGTGGCTATATCGGTTTTGATATCGCTTTCGCGATCACCCATTATTACTTCAGCTTGATGGTTTGGGACAGTTCGGGAGTTAAATTCTTCTTCGCTGTCAATATCACCAATAGTTTTTGGCATTAATGTCCTAGCGACATCAATTCGATTGTCTCTGTTGGCAGCGCCGTAATCGTAATTATCACCTTCGGGCTTTACAGATATTCCCGATTTTTGAGCAAAATTATCATAATTACTATATTCGATGTCGTCATCGTTCTCAGCGGATTTCAAGTTAGTGTTTACACGAAGGTTCGCAGAAGTGGCAGTAGCAGTTGGTTTATTTACAGTCCTTTGTTCAACAAGGGTTGGCGGTGGCTGTTGAATTTGGTCCAAATTTGAAAACACAGCACCTGGCGATGTTGAAGACACCTCTTGTTCGACACAACCGCATGAGACATCAAATGAAATAATTCGATGTGAAAGCGCAGTATTCGCTCGAGGTACCAACGAGCCGGCAGCTAGATTTGAGCAAGCGATCGGTTGATTGTTTATATTCAATTGTGATACGCAACCTTGGAAAGGCACTGAAATCGTAAAAAGATCAAATAGGTTAGTTTCAAAAACATTTTAGATTAAGTGCGTGCCATCTCCTACGTATAACATTCAGTCTTGCTACAAAACGAAGAAAGCATACTGTAAATATAATGTTCCATGTTTCTAATTCCAAAGAACTTTAGGTTTCAGCTGTGACGAATGAAATAGAATTTTTGTAAATTGTTGGGCAGGTTAAAACGCCTTTAGTGTCAACGCTTCAAATAATAAGTTCACACCGTTCGTAGATTTACAAAAATAGCGATGAATTGTTGAACGCACGCGAAGAGAAAGAACAGCTAACCCAAACATTCTAATGCCGCCTCGGCGTCTTGGTGACATTTTTGTCTATGCGACGCACTATACTCAGACATTTGGATTGGCAAGCTGTGCATCGTAAAAACAGTCTGTATAAACGCGGGGCGGTTGTAATGTCCATTTCCACACCTTCTGTGCACGTAACAACTCCAGAGAGGCCAAAATCGGTCATGCGACACACATACGTATAAGGCGTTTTAAACAAGACTATACTGACGAAATTTGGAGGTATTTTCTTACTTGCCGAATAGTAATGAATTTTGACATTGTCCGTTATTGAGTTGATTTGGGGTCACATAACACAATTTGAACTGGCGTTATTGATTCGTGCAATAGCTCATTTGAAACCTATTTGTGTCCCATAGTCTGGCTCCAACATCTTACCCCTAAAAATGTAGGTCAAAGCTGCTCGAATCGGGTCGCGAGGAGACCCCTAAATCATATTATTATTGTATCTCAACAACCGGTATAGATATCAGAGTCGAATGAGCCCACTTTGCAGAGCAAAAAAGTTTCTACAAGGATGTTTCTATACAGTAATATGCAAGACGCTCTTTTAATTTGGTGCAGAACATTTTAAATGCACGATAACGGCAATATCTCCGAAATCACTCGAGCTATAAGGGTATGATTGCTCTCATTTTGTATATCAACTAATACCCAAGGTAAGCAATAAGTATGCATATGATGTATAACAAACCCGAAACTCTTTCAGCACCCGGAATCAGCACTGACCCTCCGGCAGGGGGGAAAGCGCAGTTTTTTTCAGAAATTGTCATGTTATAAACTCAACTTTGCTCGAATTGTAGTTAATTTATACATAAACGTGGACGGAAGTCAGAATAAAGGTGCGTTAGCGGCATAAAAATGAAATTTTAAGGCAAGGTGCTACGTTATCGAAAACAAAAATCTCTCAAGTGAAAGTTTCAAAATCTAGGGTCAAAATCCCGAGCTCTGAAACTGGCATGTCGTGATCATGTCGAGCAAGCTCGGGTTCAGTTCACCCCGGCGTCGGAACCCGCTGTATATCCTCACTTGTCTAAGCAAAATGGGTGATATTCGGCTCATTTTGTGTGTCTGTGCTGCTTTCTAAATTACATATATCAAAAACCAAAATTCACCACCTTAAGCTACCAGTGCTAGTTTTAAAATCTAGATGTCAAGTTAAAATTTGACGGATAAATTGAACGGTTCTACTAACTAAAACCTTCACACGGACCGCTGGGGTTCTACAATTTTGGGGTTATGTGTCGAACCTGAAGTCTATTATATTGTGACCTGCATAGTCTCGACTTTGGCATATAACTTCATTGTTTATCAATTCACATGAATAGAGTAAACGACATAGCAAAGTCTTCAATTTGTTTTTTTTTCTTAGTGCCGTAGCGATTTCATATGTTATGAGCATCATTCATTTGCTTGGAACAAAAACTGTTCCAAATGTAAAAATTCAGGTGTCGGCAGGAGTTGAACACACACCGTTCTGGACTGATAGGACAACTTGCTAGACCATTCGGCCACGCACAGAAAGTGGGCTACCCAAAATTCGCGGTTAGAGCCTACAAAACCGTTATAAAACTACTACACTTTTGGAAAGACGTTTTGGATCGTCATTTATATCCTAGCACCTTTCTTTCTAGCGTCTTTCTAGTTTGTTTAACAATTGAAAAATCATAAAGCTTGCTCCAGCAGTTACTTACATTAGTCAAAGGTTACACAGCAACAGCGCAATAATTAATGGTTGCTATAAGAAATAAAAATATATAAACCAATAAAAAATAATCACCTAAGGTCAATCAAACGCTAGATATTGTCAACAATGAAATATTCCGGCCTGTTTACAGTGGGGGATGGAAGGAACCCCAACTTTCCAAATCCTCCATGTTCCTGAGATTTTCTGTCATGTCCGCCCACCTCCACTCGGCCGAAACCTCCATGGTTCAACTAATTCCAAAAATTTTTTATGTCTGAAGATTTATGTTTTTCTTTGCAAATTTTTTAAAACATTACTTACCACTATCTATAATGTTGAAATGTCGTTTTTAGCTTGAAAATACATTCACGGTAGTAAAAATGCATGGAAATATGGCAATATTTAGTATTTTTAAGCGAAATTTATCCCCCAACGATTAACGTTCCCCGAGAATGAACATGCCCCCACCTTTAGGAGGGCTGTGGACAGGCCAGATGCTTGTTTCATTTTGCTACTGTAACGTGTATTATTCTTCCCACTAACTCCTACCGTTAAACGACGAATTCGGCTACGAAATTATATGAAAAACAAACTTTTATGCTTGTTATGTATACTAATAAAATTTTAAACTTTTTCCACAGGTGAACATTGGTAATGTAGAAGCAACACCGTTAATTATGTATATATCAGGGAGTAACCGGAATTCCGGTTCCGGTTCCGGCGAAAATCGTGTTCCGGTTTCGGTTCCGGCAAAGGGCAAAAACCATACCGGAACCGGAATTCCGGTTTAAAAATTTTGTTTGAAATTTTCCACGTTTTTTTCTTCATCGTGTAATCCAAACATATGTAACATATATTATACAATGATCAAGCTATACAACCAAGCAAAAGAAAAGATTAACTAACCAATTTGCCGTGTGAAACGTAAGTAAGGCACATAATTAGAGCAGGAATTTTTCATAATAACCTGCAGGAGTTTGTTAAATCAAAGCCAGGTCGATGCTTGTAGCAGCTATTTTACACATCCAGAAGTCTGTGGGATACGTTTGAATTAAACCGGTCCAACTCGGTAACAGAGCATGGCTTACGCAGAAGTACTTAGGGTATGCTTGGCTAACATAAATTGCGTCAAGCAGCCGCCAGTGCGCTTGTTAACTTGGTAAATCAGTCTAAATTGAAGTAAACTAACGTTATCTGCAACGCAGCTATAAACTCTTTCTTGGCAATGAACTGTATTTATTGAAACTGTGCGAGCAGCATCACAGTATGTCTCATTTATAGCGTTCTGATTAGAAAGTTATCATCATGATCTAACTGACGGGCACTGTTTGTCCAACGCTAGCCTCAACAGTGTCTCTGACCACTGATCAGAAAATTACCTTCTATCTATTATTTTCTCTTAGAATCATATAAACCAATAATTTGAAGTTTCCTACAGAAGAACATGTAACAAACGTATGTGTATTAAAGGGAGGCGACTGGAGACAGAGCGAAAGTATGTATTCTACGGTCCAAGCTTTGTAAGCACATTCGATTTGACGCAGTATACGCAATGGTGTATAGTGGAAGACATTTTTTGCTCTGAATGTTCAGAAACCGACATATTTGATCGATAAATAAACATTATTAGCTTCCTCAGTCTCTTTAAAGTTTCAGAAAGGCAATAATACCATCGCAATAAATTAAGTTTAATGTAAAAGTTATTTTTAATGCATTTTAAATCTAGTATATCTTCATTTCTTCCATCATCTGTTTTACTATATATAAATTTCGAAGACCAGGTTCCGGTTCCGGTTCCGGATCCGGTTTAAATGGACGGTTCCGGTTGCTGGTTCCGGTTCCGGTAAATTTCGGTTCCGGTTATTCCCTGGTATATATGTATTATAATAATCATGTATCATAAAATGTACGCAAACTCGGAACCTACAAAAGTAATAATTAATAAAATTAGTAACAATAATAACTAAATAATAATTAAAATGTTCTCACAACTTCCACGGCCGATAAGAAGAAATAAACTGTCGTTGTCGTCAAATTCGGTTGTAAAATCGCGAACAACGGGCGATTCGCCGAGTGCACCGCAAACAAGCCCAAGTCTCGAGACGCGAAAAACAAGTAGTGACTTTCCGAGATCGCTTGGATCTGAAATAAAAAAATCAAGCTACTACTGTCATTTAACGAAAATTTATATTAAAACATTATATACAATATATACTTTTCCAAAGTTGTCAACCATTAATCCTCACCACTGATCACTATTGCGCACTGTGCCCGCATCATTTCATGCCATATAATATGTTTAACCAACGCGTTCCGTTTACATAGCTCCATCAGTGAAAAGTTCACAACATTAATTATGTTACGAGAATCATTTTCGCCTTACAAATTCAGAAGGTTAGCCGTGTCGTTTACAGCGAATATTACACTGGTCCAGCAGTAAAATAATTTTAAACACGTGACCTGTTGACTTGCATCTTTCTAAGGGTGCAACAAACAGAACAATCGATATTAATGAACCGACTTGACGTGAAAAGATGCTTATTATTATTGTAACCGAAACAATTTATATTTAAAAACCTACAAAACTAGTTATATTGATAATAATTTAAAGTTGACAACCTGCCGTTTGCAACTACCCCAAATGCTAATTTGACTGGAATTTTGCTAGTAAATATACATATCTCGAAGCAACATAAATGCCGGACTTATTCTCATATTTTTTGCACTTTTAGCACATGGCGGAGATATCTTCTTCGTCTTCCCTTTGAAGCACCTTAATAGCTAGTTTTCACAAAACATTATTCTCACTTAATAACATACAAAGTGCCGACAAGAATAAATCAGGTGTCACTACTTTTCCCCCTACAGGTCAACGGCTTGAATACAACTCCCGAATGCCATGTTACGGGCGTATAAATATAAAAGCCGTCTTAGTACTTACTTCTCGCCGCATTCGAACAAGAAACAATTTTGCTCCCGATACCCACAGAAACCAGCGGGCTATATTGAACTTCGGAAAGAAAACGACTTGTTGCTGGCGTTGCCAGATTGTTCCGAAACAACAAACGCCCAGAGAGTGTAGATTTTTGCAGCAATGAAGCATTTTGAAAAACAAGCTGAATATAACTCTTTGGATTGTTGAATGAAAAATCTAAAAAAATTTATGTTTATTATTTGCAGAATAATAAAATTTAGAACTGACGCCTAATTTACACTAATATGTAAATTCACTACTACTTTATTTGGCTTTGGGCATCACTCCGTAAAAATCGTTTGTGTAGGCTCTATGAATTTTATAGCAGGAAGTGTACATTTTGATATAGGTGCTCAGATGACACAACATACGAGAAAAAGTATCAAAAGTAATGTTTGGCCATAGTATTCAGCGGACCAAATACCAATATAGAACATTCCTGATGCCCTGCAAGCAATGTGTAAACAAAGAATACTGAAGACAGACTAGATTATGTAAATCGGATTCACCGACCCTATGGCTACTGAAAAGTGATTAAATATACGCGTTGTATAATACTCAATATAATAAAACGATCGTTTTCCACCTGGTTGATAGACTAATATATACAGTGGTTGGAAGGCCTAAACTAAATAGCATCTATTGAAATGTCGGCGCACCACATGCGTATCCACAGCGGCCGAGGCAGTGGCACCGCAAAAAAATTATGTGTTTAGCAAAGTTGTGAATGTCGATGAACTAACATCTCTATTGCGAGGAACACTGGTACCTCTATAGCCAGGTTTAGCAAAAAACCCTTTAAATCCACAACATTTCGCCAATGTAGCCCGACAAGTAAGTTCGCAGCTCTTAGCGTTTATTTAAAAGGAAAATCGTGATCATTTTTTGGTATTGAACAAAAAGTCTTCTTTGAAATCCATCCACCAGAAAATCAGTTATGAGTTATACCAACCGCTAAAAAGAAGATTTTCACGATTTTCCATTAATCGCCATTACTGGAAATTCCAATCGTTTCGATCGCTCCGTTTCAATCACAAATCTATACTACATAAAAACGGTGGTGTAATAAAACATGCGAGTAGGTAACCAACCATATATACAAAAACAATTCGTCAAGACATTTATGGCTAGAACACTTGTCAGTCTATAATCAGTGTCTTGAATCTATCTCAGTATTAGTATACATTAATGATTAGAACAAACCTTTAAAAGATAATAAAATTTAGCAATGGTTACACTAAAATACGGGGCTCCACAGATTGGCGGTGGAGGCCTGGTATTTTTCGGTTCCCCGCAGTTCAAAACAGGTGCCACTTGATTCATGCGACCGTGACAACATTTTGGGCTCCCTCCGGTTCATTGCCTCTTGGCAAATTTTGTTTCCAATCGGTCCAAAGTATATAAAATTTGATCAACATTTGTACTAAAATTCCGTTCTGAAACCGAAAATTTCGCAAATTTTTTTTCAAAATTTGCTTCAAATCGCTTTTTCTCTCCGTCGAAAGCGTTTTGGCAGTGTTTATGACACGATTATTAACCATTTTTCTCTTGGTAAACTTCTCCGTGGAAAAATCGGGCTCCCCCGGTTAGGAACCAGCCCACCCCCTCGGTTCATGCCCCCTGGCAAAATTTTCAGCGAATGGAGACCCCAGAAATACTGGCCTATCCACAGTGGGCTGGTGGGAAGGACCCCCACTTTCGAATTCCCCCATGTTCGTGAGATTTTCCCCATGTCCGCCCCCCCACTCTTCCGAAACCCCCATGTTCAATTCCAAAAATTTTTTATGTCTGAAAATTTGTTTTTTGTTTGCAAATTGTTTTTTTAAAAATTAATTAGCAGTATTTATAATGCTAAAATATCGTTTTCACTTGAAAATACATTTACAGTAGTAAAAATGTATGAAAATATGGAAATATTTAGTATTTTTAAGCAAAATTTATACCCCCATTTTTTATTTTCCCCGAAAATGAACATGCCTCCCACTTTTCGGAGGGCTGTGGACAGGCCAGAAATATATAAAAATAAAAAAATATTATACAATATCATAGCGCTAACGCAAAGATAGTCAACATTTAACATTTCACTAAGTTACAAAAGCCCTTTTGTATTCTAATGGACATACATTGATTGTATTCCATTAATATCATCAAAATTATCTCAACAGCATCAAAAATGATGTATTCAAAAATTATAAAGACAAACTTACCAGAAAATCCCTGAGGGAATAAGCAACCTAAAACATTAATATAATACATTACTAGGCTTCTCGACAGTGTTTAATATCTCTACCGGTGGGTATTGGAGCGAATCGCATTTGTGCGTCAATGTGCAAATCTGAAGAGGATTTTCAACTTCGGATCGAAGCTAGGGAGAAAATTGTAAAAATGTCTTTTAAAAAAGAGCCATTAAAAAATTATATAACGTATGTACTTATGGAATAACTAATTCATCTTCACATGAACAAGCCCACGCCGTAATGAGTGAAACTGATTTTCTCGGTCTCCTTTTTGAACATACCAATAAAATTATTATATAAAATAATATGCGTGGAAAGTCGTATAAAGCGTTGCAACTCGAAAGACCTGCTCCTGTTCGGTGAGAATCCCATACTCTAATAATACTTATAACTTGCGCGGCGAGATGAAACGAAACGAATGGGCCAGTCTGCAGTTAGTGACTATTTCGAGATTTCAAACGGAACTTTCTCAGTCAATTACAAATTCCTAAAAACCAATGCAACGCATTAAGACAAGGTTACGACCACTTTCAGTGCAAAACAAATCCATAGCATCATAATCTGATCACCAAAAAATCTGAACACAGTCAAAATTTATAAATCATAACTTACACTAAAAATTATTAACAATTCGAATCTTTATTTCGCAAGTTCTAGACACCTGGTGCTTTGAAAAACCTAAACTGGATAATTTTAGCTGCGAAAAATTAACAAATGATCCAGGCAGACAAAAATAATTTTTGCACAATATTTAAGGATAAGTTGCTAAGTCAAATTTCACGATAATATAATCCGTTAATTGCTTTAGTCAAATAATATATATGTGGTTTCTCCAGAGAGGTGGGCCCTCACATTTTTCGATACCCCTAGCAAAAACGGGTGCTCCTCGCTTGGGGCCCCTGACAAAATCTTAGCTTAATGCACCCCCAGTAAATACACCCTCAGATGACATAAAAGTACACAAATTTCCTACAAAATTCCTTCTGATAAGTTGGAAATGACTAATTTCAGCAAAAAATGTTTAAAAGTTGATTTTAACCTAAGACGGATTTGCACCATTTCTGAAGTTATTTACAAACAGTTTTAGCGTTTTTCGCTGAAAAATATTAAATTTTCAAATTTCAACCCCGTCACGCAATATCTTTAGCGAAAGGAGAAGTCAGAAGAGTGTGATGAGCAATACTCAATGTGGATGGTCAGCAGCCGGAGGGTTAAATAAATCTGGTACGTATTCCATACAGTAAAATGTTCATACGGATGTTATGCTATATGTTCGACAGAAATCTCTAAGAAATTTTGACTGTTCTGATTTCGAAAGAAAATCGAAAGGGCATTGCTTTAACTTTAAGATTAGCAATTTTTACTTTCAACAACGGTTCCAGTTTCCACAGAAAAATAAAATTTAGCTATATATAATTAATATTTGGATCCCAGTGTGCAACATCGTATGAAAATATTCGTTCTAAAAACCCCCTTAATTATACATAAACATTATTTGACACCGTCAAAAACCACAAAATAGCCCAAATTCAAGAACCTCTTCTCGAACAGTCCTGCGCGTTCGTTGAACAGAACTTATTAAGTAACTCATGGATAAGGAGATACCAAAGAGATCCACTGTTAGACCTGCATGTATTATGGCTGTGAGATAAGTATTCCTTGCATGGCATGAAGTTACCACTATGAAGGTTTTAGAAGTTGTCGATGATGTGAATCTATTCAATTCAAACTAATCTGTGACTGAATCATAGCATTATAGCTTTTAATACTAGTAGCTTGCAATATCACCAATGTGGTGAATTGTGAGTGTTAAATATGTAATTTAGGGAGATATTAGTAGCTATATTGAGCATTAAATTATAAAATGAACCACCGAAAATCAGCTACTTTGGTAGAATTGTTGATATGATATACCTATTATTCTGCTCGCAATTTTCACATACATAAAGGTTGAATAGTTCTACAAAATGAGGCCAGAAACACCTATATAGCTAGAAGAGGTATTACGCCCCATGGAAAACCCCTTTCGCCTAACTTTGCAGCGTATGTAGTGACAATAGCAGCACTACATTTGCAGCTACATGGAGAATAAATTACTCTACAAAATGACACTAAAAACACATGCACGTGGTTGACGAGATTTTATCATATCGTGTATTTTGGGTCCACTGGGCCCATTGTAAATACATTTTCCACCTAACCTTGCAGTGTAAGTAAAGATAATAGCAGCACTTCATTTGCAGCTACATGGAGGATGAATTACTCTACGGAATGACCAAAAATTCCTACAACTCGAGCGATTGAAGACATATTACCATTTTCGTGTATTTTGGGCCCCATTGAAAATCCATTTCTGACACAACCTTGAAGTGTAAGTAATGACCATAGCAGCACATCATTAGCAACTACATAGAGGATGAATTACTCTACGAAATGAGACCAAAAATACCTACATAACTTGAACGATTGATGATATATTACCATTTTCGTGTATTTTGAGTCCCATGGGCAAATTGAAAATCCATTTTTGACAGAACTTACAATGTAAGCAATGACAATAGCAGCACGTTATTTGCAACTACCTAGAGGATGAATTGCTCTACGAAATGAGACCAAAACCACCTACATAACTCACGCGATTGAAGAGTTATTATCATTGTGTATTGTAGGTCCCATGGGCCCATTGAAAAACCCTATTTGACCAAACCTTGCAGTGCAAGTAATGGCAACAGCACACTTTTTGCTGCTACATAGAGGATGAATTGCTTTACAGAATGAGACTCATGGGCCGATGTAGAACCCACTTTTGACCTAAATCATGCATTCTAAGAGAACCGCTTAACGAAGCGCTCTATTCAGATTTATAAAGACTTATTTGCTTTACAAAATGAACCCAATTTGATTCTGATAGCTACACCGGCTGTCGAATTACAATAAGTAACGTTATTTTTGGGGTCCCTTGGGGATCTGACCCGAGCCCCTTTGATCCGATTTTTGGGGAAGATGGAATCTGGCTTCGCGCCTAACCAAAGGGTACAAATAGAAATATCTAGCTCTCAAATGAACTATCGCGCGAGTCAATCTGCTCACCCAAGGTTGAGTTATGCGTGTCAAAAAACGAGAGACATCGTCGAAATGTACCACTCTGGCAAGTGAGAATGCTTTCCCTTCACGCGCTAACTCAGAATTCGAAAATATTTAAATGGTTGCCTTGGTAATTATAAAGACTTTTGAGCCTGCTGAAAAAGATTTCGTAGCTAATTTAAAACTACATGTGAACTTTAGATTTTTGAAATGGTTTAGATTTCCCCTAGACCACCCATGCTAAACCATACATAATTTAATTAAGTTTTCGATCTAATCATAATGCCGTTACTAAGAGTATTTTGATTATCGTCAAGTTCGAACACTGATGTATTTTATACCGATTAATTTGGTATAAAGCTACATCGAAAATAGTGGCTCGGCGTATATCACTGCGTAGCAATAAGTAACTGATCAGTTATTTGTAATGTAAATTCCTTTAATTTTATAAGACAAATTTATATATGTAAGGAAGATTTACAAAATATACAAGACAGCAAAACAATGCAATCTGTCGAACGCCTATCTATAACCTAAGACTCGTTGTAAAACTGATCGTTTTATTTGACTGCGAAATAATACGTAACTGTTCGGCTGTTGTAATATAAATTTCTCTAATTTTATACGACAAATGTATGTATGTATGTATGAAAGACTTTAACCGAATATATAAGACAGCATAACAATACACCCTGTCGAATGCCTATCTATAAGCCAAGACTCGTTCTGAAGCAGATCTGTCTATTTCACTGCGGAACAATATATAACTGTTCTGTTGTGTCATAATATAAATTTCTCTAGTTTTATACGACAAAAATCTGTATGTATGTATGAAAGACTTACCGAATATATAAGACAACAAAACAATGCACTCTGTCGAATGCCTATCCACAAGCCAAGATTAGTTCTAAAGCAGATCTGTTTATTTCACTGCGGAATAATATAACTGTTCGGCTGTACATACGTAATATAAATTTCTCTAGTTCATACGACAAAATGTATGTACGTATGGAAGACTTACCGAATATACAAGACAGCAAAAGAATGCAATCTGTCGAATGCCTATCCATAACCCAAGACTCGTTGTAAAGTAAATCTTGTACTATTAAGCATTCCAAATAAGGCCTAGGTCAGTTTTTCTAAAATAAAACAAGTATAATTTATTCGTAGTTTGTTATAAATATATCGATCGCTGCATTGTAAAAAGTTGTTACACTTTTTTGCCTCCGTCGCTGTTTTGGATTTCTCAGTGTTATTTGGAAGTGATGATGTGGCTTTAACGTTAAAATACACGCACAAAATGTTATATAACAGCCGACAAGTTACAGAAATTTCACTTAATACAAACAAGTCATGCTGTCTAAATGTATGAACTTCAAATAAATGTTATTTTGTGAAGTTGAATTCTGTTTGTACTTGCAAAAGCAGAAGTGACAGCAATCATGCTCCATGCATCAAAACAAAAGCTGACATATATCAACAAATTTATACTCGATTATTTTAATATCCCTTACTACAGATCACAATTTAACTCAGAATTAAAGTATTTGTTTCAAAATATAATTGGCACAATCTTTGTATCACGTTTAGAGACAATAAAGGATATATATATAAATTTACACGTTCGATTTTGTCACGAAGCCTTTGAACTTTTGTAAACACTACCAAATGTATCTTCGCTTTAGGTAAAACAAAACTTAGCTAAGCTATTCAGTCCCGTTTTAAGTAATACGGTTAACAGTATTTATTGTATTATTTTGTTCAACCAAAACCAGATAAATGGTAGTTATATTGTTATATTTCCGCAAGAAATAGCTGCGTAATAGCAGCCTCTGACCTTATTTTATTTTGTTTCATTGGTACTTTCAAGCTAAAAAACATTATTTTAGCATTATAAATAGTGGTAATTAATGTTCAAAAAACAATTTGCAAACAAAGAACATAAATTTTGAGACATAAAAAATTTTTGGAATTAGTTGAACATGGGGGTTTCGGCTGTGTGGGGGGACGGACATGGGGGAAAATATCACGAACATGGGGGGATTAGGAAAGTGGTGGGTCCGCACACCCCACTGTGGACAGGCCAGCTCAAGTGCGACAAAACTGGGTTTTTCCGCTCCGTACAAGCTGTGACACCTTCAGGAAAGCCGAGTGTAGGCCTATCCTTTAAACAGATACTGCTGAGGAAGCCGAGTATATGTCTATCTTTGGAATATAGTCACTCTATTAATATTCGCAATTTCTGCCAACTAATTATTCCAACCGCGATTCTTTGCGGGCAACCTCGAATTAAGGCAGTAAAATCACAGAAATCCAGAAAATACTAAGCCGGTGTGACCTTTAAATACATTAACTGCCAATAAAATAACATCCTTGTTATTTTGTTGTTCTGTAGCGGGGTAGGGATGGAGGGTACATACTTTTTGTTATGACGGATTTCGGTTATAAAAGGGGACGGGATTCGTCACCAGAAGGATTGTGCGTTTCGAGGTGTGGCCAGTAGTATGCCGGTCGGACGATCGCCTTTCGTGATGAGTATTCGCCTTATATTTTGCGATGCGGTGTGATCCTTGCTCTGATCTAATTGCTCTAGTTCCAGGTAATTCGGCAACAGACACGTATAGCAAGGTTTTATTGCAAGACACGATAAAATATAATAATTGAAGTATAATTTACTGTCTGTACAGTCTAACTCTTCCACTCTATTGCACAGTCTGACTTTTATACGTTTTTTACACTTCGGCCAGATTCACCTTTTTCTCGACGATCCCTAGTTATTACTTCAGATTCACGTTAAGTTAAGCTACCTAGCACTTGGGCCTAGGTTCATAGCCGTAAGTTATAACAAGTAGTGCTAAATGGTTGCGACTGAGCGATAGTGATTATTAGTTCGGTTATTTCTTACATTACTAAAGCCCTGGTTGGCAAAGTTTCCCCGGCTTGCTGGCTACTGCACGAATATTTGATTACCTTAACCTAAGCCTTAGATTTACGTTATTAATGTCAATTATGTTAAACTGGCCGACCCCGGCTGGCTGCCAGATCATATTATTAAAACTGCACAGTAGCGGTCGACTACTGTTCAGTTGAAGTTTACTCAATCCCTAGGTCTCAGGCTGGGTGGCACAACTGGCTGGATGTTAGGTATAGAGTACTGGAGATTGTGGTAATCCGAAGCCGACCCCTTACTGTCCCGGTCATCTCAAGAATAGTGCTACTTGCTCCGCCGACCCCGGCTGGCGGCCAGAGTTCACAAGTAGCACCACTAATTTATTCGAGTCCCACCTGCAGTCTCGCCCTGGTTACCACTCACTCGACTCAAGGGTCGAATTTTTAATGCATTACTAACCTAGGTCAAGCTATTCTATCGCTCTTATTAAAATTATTACCACTTCTTCCAACATTTTTCATGGGAATATTAGTACTACTAAAATAATTACGAATTAACTTTATTAAATACGTGCATACGCAGCTTTTATACCAATGCTAATGTTCCTCCGAGACCAGAAATAGTGTAGAAATGACACCACGAATTAGTACGCAATTCTTTTGCGTCCAATAATTTTAAATCGGTACTAAAAATCCATCGAATGCTATCAAAGCCATGATAAACTCAAGTGCATAAGATTCGAGTGAAAGCATTGCAAAATTCTTCACTTAATTCCGCCGTAGTGACACGTATTACGATAATGCCTAGCTACTAGCTGCTAGGTAACCGTTTGTCGATTTTACAACAATTAAAACAATAATATATCAAAACAATTAAGCTGGAATCCGACCGTTCTGATCACTCCCACAATCCGACTGATCACTATATAAGACAAACATTGAAACAAAGCGTAGGTTAGCTAATAAGTAAATTGAATGAACTTTATGTAAGTTAGGCCACTAAGATTTAAGATTTTTGATAAAATTTTAAAATTTAAAAACTAAATCTTTTAGGGACATATATAATAAATAATTTAGTGATTTAGAATTTTTTAAAACAAAATTTGAAAATTAGGCACTGGGACCCCTGGTAAATTTGGTGATTTACAATTTTTTAAAACAAAATTTGAAAATTAGGCACTGGGACCCCTGGTAGCCTACGAGACCCCCGACATCCCCGGTTGTCGGTCTAGCACCTACCGCTGGCGCTATTCTTTGCACCTAGCAATTTTACCATACGCGGTTTTATTCTTTCTTTTCTCTTTAACCCCTTCGCTGAGATAGCGTCTACCACTGACGCATCCAATTCCCGATTTTATTTCTTCTATTGACCGTCCTCTATTTCTTCCCGATTTATTTCATTTAAATCCATCCTGATTCAATTTCTTCTTTTATTTACATTCCCGGTTTTTAAATTTTTATGTTCTTCTTTCTTTATCATCGTATTTCTTCGGACTTACGGTCTCTCCACAAAATATAAAACACAAAAACCCGAATACATATAAAATATGATGAGTATATAACATCAATTAATACAAATTAATAACACAACAATTATTGATCAAAAAATTTTTAACCACTATTTTTATTTGGCAGCTTTTGGAACATTCTTCTTTGGTCAGGATTAGTTGGGATTGTTTTTGGCGGGAATGATGATGACAAAATTATTATGGTTAATATTATATCGTCTTTATTGATCACGGATGGGGTCCGTCGCAATTATGGTCGTCTCTGTCGATCGTAGGGATGAGATTCAATGTTTAAGATCGCTGGCATTTCTTGTGGGCGAAGGATCTCGGCGTCTTTGGGCGATTTGTCACTGGTTTTGTTGTGTACCGTCTATTTGGTCGTCGTTATCGTTATCGAATTACTCCGAATTCTTTCGGTTTCGATAGTCATTCCGTCGTTGGTTTCGTACCATTTCTGACTCGATTCTTTGTTCGAACATTGTTCCGGATCTATTGGCCGTTGTCATTTGTTGGTTCCGTTCTAGTTCGCATGTTATTGATCATTTTTGGTCGGCATGCAGTTCCGAGAGTCCCGGTGCCCCTGGCTGGCTGGCAACTGGTTGGATGTTAGGTATAGAGTACTGGTGATTGTGGTAATCCGAAGCCAACCCCTTAATCTCCCGGTCTTCTCAAGAATAGTGCTACTTGCTCCGCCGACCCCGGCTGGCGGCCAGAGTTCACAAGTAGCACCACTAATTTATTCGAGTCCCACCTGTAGTCTCGCCCTGGTTACCACTCACTGGACACAAGGGCCGAATTTTTAATGTACTACTAACCTAGGTTGAGCTATTCTATCGCTCTTATTAAAATTATTACCAATTCTTCCAAGATTTTTCATGGGAATATTAGTACTACTAAAATAATTATTAACTTTATTAAATACCTACAAGTGCAGCTTTTATACCAACGCTAATGTTCCTCCGAAACCTGAAATAGAGTACGAATTACACCGCAAATTATTACGCAATTTTTTGCGTCCAATAATTTCAAATCGGTACTAAAATCCATCGAATGCTATCAAAACCATGATAAGCTCAAGTGCATAAGATTCGAGTGAAAGCATTGCAAAATTCTTCACTTAATTCCGCCGTAGTGACACGTATTACGATAACGCCTAGCTACTAGCTAGGTAACCGTTTGTCGATTTTACAACAATTAAAACAATAATATATCAAAAGATTATAAGCTGGAATCCGACCGTTCCGATCACTGCCACAATCCGACTGATCACTAAGACAAATACTGAAACAAAGCGTAGGTTAGCTAATAAGTAAATTGACTGAACTTTATGTAAATTAGGCCACTAGGTTTTAAGATTTTTGATAAAATTTTAAAATTTAAAAACTAAAACTTTTAGGGACCTATAGAATAAGTAATTTTGTGATTTAGAATTTGAAAACAAAATTTGTGAAAATTAGGCCCTGGGACCGCTGGAAGACTATTAGACCCCCGACAATTCTGACGAGCACAAGTGAAAAAATGAAAAACCCAATTTTAAGGGTTTCGAACACACCTCGCCTAGGAAACCTGTTATTATGTCGTATTTGAATGGGGGTAGGGTTGGTCAGGGATATTTTTATTATGACGGCTATCGGATTATAAAATGGGAAGGGATTCGTCACTCGAAGATGTGGTGGTTCGTACGCATGGCCAGTAGTATGCCGATGCGAATAATTAATGTTCTTTCTTGCCTCAGCGTACTATAATCCGGTTGGCGTTACGGTGTGACTACTTCGATCGGCTCGGGATACAGTTCTGATATAAAATCATGGCAGCCACAGTTAGAATGTTTATTCATAATTAATTAGTACAATACTTTAGTAACAGGTTATATGCCGGCCTAACCTGTGCCACTTTATGCACTACTGACTAAGCCACGTATACCTTGTGATTTGTGAATATTTTAGCCACTCGTTTCGTAAAAGCACCGCTATGATTCCACTAGATTCGGTCTCGCTCACGTCCATATTGATGAGATGACCCTTGCTTTTATTTATTTTCTCAAACTGAGGGTTGAGCGCACTATTATACTAGATAATTATTTGCTACTTAACGTTAGACTAGGTATTACTTAATTCCTCTTATGAGGTTTGTACGAAGCCTTCCGGATAGCTAGACCCGCACGTTTATTTAAATACCTTATCCTTTGCCTTAAATTTACGCTATTAGTTTCTTTAGCGCCAACGGTGTCCGGACGGCTTACTGATGGATGCTAATAAACTATTAATTTCCCTTGTGGATTTGTACGAAGACTTCCGGACGACTAGACCCGTACGTTTATTCGAATACCTTATCCTAGGGTCTTAGGCTTACACTAGTACTTTCTGTTATTTTAACGTTCCCATTTACGGACGGCTAGCTAGGCCCGATCTATGACTAGTAATTGGTTATAGTTTATAGTTACACTCGTGCTCAATCGGATTTTATATGGGAATAATACTAAAAATAATATAAACTATTATTGAAATAATGTAAATATTTGTGTAGTGGTTTTATAGTTTGCTTGAGTTTGGTAGCAAGGCTAATTTAATTTAGACATGGTAATTGATGCAGCTCCTTACTCATGGAATTAATGTCTGCGTCTGTGCATTGAAAACCATAAACTCAAAATCATAACCATCACAAGCGAATAGTGCTCGTTAATTATATATAGCAATCGATCGCGAAACACATAAAACTCGTAAACAAATATTAAATAAAACGATGAATCGAAGTAATATCAAAATTCCGGGTAAATAACAATATATATCTAAAAAAGCGCTGTGTTCTAACAATAGAAGTCAGAAGTAATCCGTTTTCCGCCGGAACAAGTCACCTCACGCTACCAAGGTTAAACTTAAAATGAAAAATTGAAAACTAAAAGGTGCTAACACACGTTAGTGCAAAATAGCACGAAACAAAAAACAACGCGAAAACAAAACCCACGGACGAAAAAGGGAGTGAGGGATATAATAAAAGATTTGGTGACCAACCCGGGGTTTTTAGTAAATTTTGGGGTTTTGGGGCGGGTTTGGACCAGAAACCCCTCTAGTAGACTGGTACTCATAACGCCCGCGACAACAACATGTTGGTTAAGCTCTTTTCGGTTGGGGTAGGGGTGGACTACAATTTATTATGGCGGCTATCGGAATATTAAATTGGGACGGAATTCGTCACTCGAAGATGCGTGATCCGTACGCGTGGCCAGTAGTATGCCGGTGGGGATTATTGATTGTTCCATGGGGCGCGTTATCTAGATCAGCGTACTTCTTTTCTTTATGCGTTGCTGATTGACTATTAGAGTTGCTCGATATGTGTTGCCGAAATAAAGTCAAACCAGCCGTTTTTATTCAAAGTTAGTAAATCGCACAATATTGATAATGCGTTTCGGTTCCACGTAATGTACTGTGTAAGTACCTTGTCTTATGAATTCCGAGTATTTTTCATCTCCAGTATACTTAGTTTCGCCACTCTAATACTTGAACTCCAATTATTCTCAAAACTCCGTGAATGAAAAACTTATGGCACCTTGACAACACTCGATTTCCGTGACTAAGCCTTGTACCAAATATTTTCTCACAAACTCACTTTTGAGCGCGCTATTATTTTGAGTAAGTTATTTAATACTTGTAGTTAGGGTATGTATTGGCTAAGTCCTCTTGTGAGGTTTGTACGAGATCGCCGGACGGTTCGGTCCTTACGTTCATTTGAATACCTTAACCTTTGCCTTAGATTTACACTAGTACTTCTTTATGATTTCCTCTTTTGAGGTTGGCACGAGATCGCCGGACGGTTCGATCCGTACGTTTATCTGAGTACCTTAACCTCTGTCTTAGAATTACACTATTTAGTTTCCTTAGAGCTACCAGTGCCGGACGGTTCACTGATAGATCTTGAGTAATTAATATCTATTGCTTTCCCTTTTGGGTTGGTACGTACCCGCCGGACGGTTCGACTCGTACGTCTATTTGATTACCTTAGCCTCTTCCTTAGAATTAGGCTAATTAGTTTCGTTATGTTAACGTTCCCGCTGCCGGACGGATCAGCTAGGTGCGTGTTATTTTCAATACGGTTATAGTTAAGTTACGTTCGTGCTAACTCAAGTTTTACTTGGGAAAATAATAAGAATAACGTAAATTATTACCAAGAAATTATATATACCTATTTGTGCAGTTAGGTTGTAATTAAGTTTACTTTGTAACAAGGCTGAATGAACTTTGACTCGAAATATTCTCACTAACACTTGGAATTAATGTTCGCATCCGGTATGAGACAATCAGAAATCCTTAATATAATCATGAACCAGAAATCCATCGGGTGGTAAGCCGGTCGTATAAAGCATATAAGCTGTAGAAATAAAGTTCAAAAAATAAGAGTCGATTAGCCAAGTAATCGTTAATCTCCAAAAGCAAGATAGATACTACCCGATGTATAACAAACAGTATATAATGATATAACCGTATACGGTAAATCTGTTGTTGAACAGAAAGCCGGAAGTAGCTATGTAACTAGTCGTAAAAGCCGCTTACTGCTCCGCAGCGAAAACAAAAACTAATTAAACTGAAGAATTCACAAGCCAGCACATGTTAGCTAATAAACTTAACGAATGCTAATTATGCAAATTAGCATTGAAACAGGAAGAAAAGTAAAAACAAAGAAAACGCAAAACCACGGACGCAGAAATGAGGGGTATAATAAATAAAAATTAGTCATCCCGGGTTTGGGGGAATTTTTGGGGTATTGAGACGGGTTTGGGGGAATTTTTGGGGTATTGAGACGGGTTTGGACGGGGAACCACTCAGGTAGTTTGGTCAACCCTTAACATAACAAACATCTTGCAAAGCAAAAAATAAAAAGAAATCTAAAAGGTCCTAGCTACGTAATATTTAATATGGAGGGCAGCTATAAGGGAATAGGCATGTGTGTAAATTTTCGTTTCCGATTTTTATACATAATTTATCTTCAAACCAGCAAAGTGATTTGTTAAGACAGACACCAAAATATCGCACCCAGGGCCGCAAATAGAAAACCACAATTTCCTATGTGTGTCTAACGACCAACATACTTTGAAAGTACTCTCAGCACCTTATGCTGTCGAACTAACTCCGCCACTGGGTCAAATCTACAACACGCGTGTATGAAAGTACATGTTCCAGGCCTAAAGGAGCAAAATTGTATCCATTTCTCGCTATGGTGCCCTTACGACCCTGGCTTCTCCGACATCCCAGTGTACCCCAGATTGACCTGAGCGAAGCGGTTAGCTTACCAGGGTGCAGGCGGATCTGCCAGAGTGTTCGGTCTAGCCCCTGTTTTGGTCAATGCACTAACGACGTTAAGGTCCCCTGGGAGAGGATCAACCATTAAGCCTGCTCACGCGTAAGAGTGACCTGAATTTCTCTGATTCGCTGCCCTCAGTATATCCTCGGTATATATTATTTCTATACGTGGCTCGCAACGTGGGGGAACGCTCGAACACTGGTGGGGACGATATTTTGATTTTCGTGTTTAATTGCATGAGTATTCGACCAAAATAGACACTATAAACTGAATTGTGTTTACAACAACTGGCTCCTATGCGTAGGGTTTATAGCTTGTTACGAACACCCGTAACATAATATTTTCTTACATTGGGTTTTACACATATTATCCACACAGCCTAACGCTGCTTCGGCTAATATTTTGCTTTACAATGGTGTTGATTAAGGGCTCTTAGTTAATATATTGAACATTAGCGGAAATAATACTGAAACCATAGTGTGCGTTTTTTGCTCAAGAACACCCATAGATTGATATTTCTCCTATGGGGTGGTTTTATCAACTTAATCGTTTCAGTGCAATACTGGTAGGACTAATATTTACTTTCACGCCGGTCTTGATTGTATGCGTTTAGTTTGATCGAACGCCGGTACCAATGATATTTTGTTGAAGAGAAGACGCGCGATTTGTTCCATAATTATATGGTTACTCTAACAACCCAAGTTTTTGGAGGGACTAAACATTTTTTGATCATGATTCTAAGCGATCCGTGGGCCGGTGCAGCATTATCCTGCATACAATTTGTGTTAAGTAAAAGTATAAAAAATAATTGTTTACGGTATTGTAATTAAGAAAATAATTGGTTATCAGAGCGTACGATTACGCGGTGCAGATTTAGCGTTGCAGGGGTGAATTCTTTCCGTCTGTGTGAGCGAGGTGGGTCATAACTCGGGAACGAATTAACCGATTTCGATGACCTTTTCCAATCGGCACGGTTGATTTACGGTTATATCCGCAAGCGCTTTTGACTTGAGGTCTGGTTCGGAGGTCAGAGGTCACTATGAGTGGATTTTTACCCCGTTACCCCATTTTGGTACCCCTCACAGAAGCAAAGTTTCTTTTATCTTAACTTTCGAATTTTTTCTCTGGTTGGTTTTATTCGATAGCAAAACGATTACACCAATGCCACTTTTTATTTTTTGATTAGGGTTCCGGTTCTGGAGTTTATGGAATTTGAGGTATGGTACCCTCGTGGTTACTCGACCCAAAATTCGCAAATTTGTTCTGACTTCGAGGGCGGCCGAAGAATTTCACTGGGGGGTTTTCAAGCATGGGAAACCCATTGTCGGCCTTGGTTATGCTCCGGAACCCATAGTTCATGGGTACTAAGGCATGCCGCCCCTATGGTTCATCGACAAAAAATCCCTAATTTTATTGTGGCGTTTTGGTAGGCTGATAGCTTGCACTTGGGATTTTCGGGCATGTTAAACTTATTGCCGGTGTTACCTTTACATGCTTCACTAAGCTCTGCAATGTCGGTAGAGTAGCAAGTATATTCATATTTTTGTGTCATCGAACTCCATCGTTAGGCTGGGCCTAAGAATTTCTGGTGACTCTAAAACAATGCATTAAAGCGACATAAGAATAATCGATATCGAAAGGTTTTCTTGACAGGGGCGTGGTAGCAATCCAAGTCAATTATATATATCGTATGTAAATTATTGTATATGAATGGACTTTTCGTACTGTCAGCTTATGCGTGCTCGGACGGGTCGTGGGAAATCGTTAAGAATATTCAAATAGGATTTAGGTCCATGACATAATAATAACTGCATCGGCAAAAACAAAGGGACGACCTTAGTTTCAATATTATCAAGCTTAAGCAATTCCCGACGACAGCAGGTGGTACCGAGGATTTACCAATTCTCGCTTAAATATCCCACTTTAAAGATATAAACCTATTTTCAATCGCCCCAGGCAACACCAGGACCCCTAAAACTCTCCGAATTTTGTGCTCCGTACAATTAACTGATCCGCAACTATCGATCGGATCCATCCGCAGGACCATCCGAACCCGCGGTCAGGCAAGGGACCGAATAACCCCGCTTTTAAACAAAAACGTCCATTTTAGACATATATAGTGTAACAGCCCGAAATTTCAAGGATTTCAGCAAGATATTTAAATAGGGAAAATCAATTAAATTAAGGTCAAAAATTGGGGAAATGGGTGCGACGGGCGATCGGATACCGGTGAAGCGTGACTCGGATACTAGGTTGTGTACCATTCATCGTTGTTAATAGAAATACAAAATGTATTATAATTGTAAGCTGTTGTGTTGTCACGCTCCACCCGTCCGAGGTGCACGGGTTGATTTTGGCACCGAAATGGAATACTTGTGACATTAGGTAGGGTATCCGGTCGACCCCAAGCGAATTCAATGATGTAATGTGCATTTATGATATTTCGGATGTGTGTATAATGAAATGTTATATTATTCTTATATGGTAAAAAGGGGAGCATCGCGTGTCCGGATGGGTCGGGGCAGCATACGGGATTTTTAAGTGAAAATCTAATGGGAGAACTTTTGTAAAATTTCTAACCTCGAGGATCCCTCCTGGCATGCGGTTGCGGAATAACTGAGCCAAGGAGTAAAGCGAGGAATTTTCGGGAAAGAAAAGCGACAAAACCTATCTAAATCGTCATTATTATAGGGTCCACTTTAAAGCAAAATTTTACTAATTTTTGCCATTTAAGGCCAAGCGGGCCTATCAATTTGTCATAAGGGATTCACTAGGCTTGTAAATTGTGGGTTTGGGTCAATTTATCTCCTACTCATAAGTACTTACGGACTATCAACAAAGCGTTTAAACACCCAATTTTCAACGACCTAAATCTCAGTCAGAATAACCAAACCTCCCCAACTTTTTGGTCTCCACACCTCCACGGGGTCTTACCTATCTATTTTATCGAAAACCGGGCCACCTAACCTAACTGGTCCGCACAGGATCCAAATAATCCCTTGGACCACCAAAATTTTCTATTTTAGTCGCAGAAAAAGGCCTCTAACAGGCCACCTATTGGTCCTACACTTAGAATCTCATCTTTATCGGTAGGCGACCAGCCAGGGCGTGAACCTGGTCCCGCCCCGGGCCACCTACTGTTCTCCGTTGGCCCGCGATCATCATAAACGCGTTTTCATTTTAATGCACCGCCAGCGCTCTGAGCGCTCACATATTGTAGCTGTTGGAAAAGCCTCGCGCCTACCAGCGCGAGGTTTAGCGTGTTTACACCATCTCGTCTCGTAGCTTGTCGCGCCCTGCTTACGGGCAATTCAATTATAACAAATGTTGGTGGAACTGACGAGCGGCGATTCGTAGATTGATGGTTTGTTTTCGCCGATTTGTATAAGGCGCTCGAGTTTACAATATCGTTTATCAATTTGTACCGTATGCGTATGTGCATTGATTTGCAAATTTTAAATTTTAAATTTTCAGAATAGCGATGTTTTGGAATTAGGCCCAACACATTAAAAGGGCCCCGACTTTGAGTGGGGTAGCGGAGAGTATAAAAAGGAATGGCCCAATGCAGAATTGGGACCAGTCGAGAGCAGCAGCCGCCGAGTCGGCGAGTTTTTTTACTTTGGGCGGTTGTCGCCTTTATTTTGATGTTTTCGAGCTTTCGGGTTTTCGTTTTTGTTTTGCCTTTTCAGTGACCAGGGGTGTCTCCTACTGTGTAGAAACAGGACGGAGATCCCCCTGGTGATTTTTCTGACTTTAAAATCGACTAGGAGGGGTCGCCCTTGCTGGTGCTGGCGCGTCCGCAGGATGCTCCGCGCACCCACAAGCGCGATCCCAACGCCGCTTAAAGGAGCACGCTAAAATTTGTTCACGAAAAATTTAAAGCCTCGACTGGTTCCCAGCTCGCCGGGTCGCTATTTTGTCTTCTGTACCCGGGGGGCGAAAACTTTTAAAATCTCGTGATGTCAATGGGGTAAGGCATAAGGGGTACACACGGGGAAGGGGGAAGAACACATGGACATGGGAGGGGAAAGGTTTTGAAGTAAGACGTTTAAAAGAAAGGATTAGTAGCGTGTTGACCTGGAGGCAACCGCTGAGACAGCGGATAGCTTGAGCAAGTGCGGATCAGTGCTAGGCTAACCCGTCAAAATTACGAGCATTTGATCTCTGAGCGTTTCAGCTAATCGGCCCCTGTTAAGCCTTCAAAAAACCACAGTCTTCCAGGCCGTTTAGATACGGTAGAAGACTTTCATAACTTACATCCAGCAGTTGGGACCCCGCCGCAAATTGGCATCATGAAACGCTTCTGATTTTCAAGCGACCTCTAAAAGACAATGGAGCTTCTATTGACTCGTGCTCCATCCACGCTCGCTTTCAAGGTAGCAACTTGAGTCGAGGCTAAGTCATAGGAATATCTACGAGAATAACTCCAGGTCACACGACTTAACGACCCACTTGTTGGGAAATAAGGAATCCTCTACCCCTTGGAAGGACGTAGTCATTTACACGCGGGGAGCTTTTAGAAACGATAAAGATCGGTACCCCTGACGCTAGTTTTGAAGTTCGAGATCCTGCCCTGAGCCTTGTTTTATCTGTTAAAATTTCAATCTACTAACCTCCAAACGGACGGGTCTCAGGCCGTTTAGACACGGTAGAGCACTCCGTCACGCATTTTTAACAATGGAATAACTATCGATGGGTCGATGCGGCTGCTCCACAGGGAGTGACGTATCAGGACCTTCGTGCGTTGTCTTCCACACTTTTCATGGCTTTGGCAAAGTTATTGTTCTAATCAAACAGGGGTATCCAAAGTGTTTTCTAACTCAAATCAACACTGTTTTCTTTTGATGCGCAAACTAAACATTTCGCTGAGGGCGCGGCAGCGCGCGCCCTATTCGCGCTTGCAAATCACTGCGGATCTCCACTCGAATCAAAGGCACTCGGAGGAGTGAAGGACCCAGACCAGGAAACGAGACGGAGTCAGCTGCAACGTATAGCTGAGTCAAATTATAGGTAAATTCAGGTGCTCGCACCCATTAGCCGAGCGACGGCCCTGAGATGGACACAAAGTAATTGTCTCCCGAAACTTTTCGGCGAACGAAAATTTATAGGCGCGGACCCATAACCCGTTTAGACACGGTGGGTTCCAGTATAGCGCCCTGTTTTCATGTCAAATCACTAATTCGAAAACCCTTACAAGGCAAACAGAATTGAGGGAAAGGCGAGTCAGCCTTATTACCTGTGAGCAGGCTTAGGGGTTGACTCTCCCTCGGGGGACCTTCATGCCACTAGATACGTGGGCCAGAATAGGGGCCAGGCCGAACACCCTGGTTAACCCGCCGGCAGCCTACTAAGCTAAGCGGTTCCCTTAGGTCGTCGCGTAGATCACCGGGGAGTCGTGGAAGCCGGGGTTGTCCGGGCACCACGTTAGGAAAAATGGTGGTGCAGCTGGGATCCCTTAGGGCCAGAACTGGTCCTAGTACATATAAAGTGGGGGCCACGCCGTGAGGAGGCGTCCGTAAAATTTTTAAGGATACAAAATATTCCACAAACACTAGATATTGGACCTCTCGCACGCCAACAAATCCTACTGTCCGCCCGGCGGAAAAGTATTCCCAATTACAATCAATGCATGGATTATTCGAATCAATGTTCTACGTGACCATAGCCAAGTTATCTTCAGCGCGGCCTTGTTGTGAGTGTTTACTAGTAATAATGATGTATGTGTAGAGTAAGTTCATGCGGCTCAGAGGTCTGGCGCGAGTATTTTTGCCTATCTAGCCGGGATTTGGACAAATATTATCAGGAAGTATTGGTTTTTAGTCTGCTTGTTGTTGAAATATAGCCCAAAAGAAGCGCCAAGATTTGTGGACCGCGTGAGCCCGTTGTGGAATATACGGATGCTGAATTATTATACGGAGCGTGGAGATAGTGTGCAGTAACTTGATGAGACTAAGGATGTCCCGTTGTGCCTTCGCTACGAGTCGGAGACACTATTTTTAGATTCACAAGCGGCTTGGTTAATTATTACCTAACTGATATTAGTTAACCCAATTTGTAATTTGTATTACGGGCCTATTTTATTTGTCGTGATTACCGATATCATCGCAGTGACATTATTCATCACCGCGGCATCCTAGTGCGTTGCAACTGCTCGACTACGTTAAGGTGAACGTCTTGATAGACACAGGATATTATCCTACGTCGTGGTAGATCAACCTTCGTAACTAAACCATCACGAGAATTTTGGCTTATACCGCAACGGTCATCCGCATATTTGTATCGGACGAATCCGCCAACGAATCCGGCATATCCGATCGACCTTATATTAACTCTGCAGGTCGGACAAACATTGTCTTCGTGATACGCCACCGTCTCGAACAATAATTGAATCGAACTGTCTGCTGCCCAGCTGCTAGCTCAACGACCGACATCTGGTCTCATCGGAACCCACGGACGACATCTGGATCAAAGATTTGACTCTACAGAAAGACAGTTAATTAATGGTCAGTAGTTGTTTTGTGTAAAATAGTTTGATATTGATATTTAATTTGGACGTGTATAAAGATTTTATCCTGTTGTTATCCTCCTTTACTCAGTAACTTTTGGTTGTATTGGCGCACGTACCTCCTCATCTGGGCTAGCACTTAGCACCCCGGTCGTGGTATCTGTGAAGAGTAATTTCTGGCATACGGGAGTAGGGGTGATTTGTGGGTTTAGGCCGCAGGTAGTAATATTTTTGGGGACTGTCGTTGAGTTAGGAGTTGGCTAAACTCAGGGCTCAACTGTGTCTAACGTGAAACTTTTCAGCTAAATTCATCCAAGCTTTTAATCCGTGAAATATAGGGTACTGCCGACCGGTGAGTGAATTGAGTTTCGGTGTTTGACTTTGGAGTTATCTTGAGAGCGTGAAAAGCGAAACTAAAGTAACGAAATCGAGTGGCTCGCCAGTAGGGACAAAGAGAAATCAAACTGATTGAGGCGAGGCGAAAATTTCACACCAACAGTTACATATCTAGGGACTAGGTACACGAGTATAATAGTAAAGCTGAAGCGTGCTCAACAGCAGCAATTCTGCTATTAAAGTAAACACATATATTTTACGCTATATTTATTTACCATCCGTGCCCTTGCCAGGCTTGGAACACGGAAGCCCCACAACTTGAAACAAATAAGGACCATAAATAAAGTCGGAATCAAATATGTCTGTACCAGCGAGCGCAAATAGAACGCCGACTAGCGGCACGTCAGGAATAAATAGCATAGGAAGTGGCACAGCCACCACGGCTGGTAGTACAAATGGACCAGGTCCCACCGTGAACGGGGACCCATTAGTAGCAATCCTACAGCAGCTAACGCAAAGGGCAACCATTGTGACGCCTATAATACAAGTAGGGGACATTCCGCCGTTTTCAGGAGCTGATGGACAGGACTTTGAGGCCTGGTTAGCCACCTATGACAATCTGACGGACGCGAACGGATGGACACTAGATCAGAAACTCATTTGCTTCCCGACTGTATTAAAAGGTGAGGCCCTTAAAATTTACGAAAGTTTTCCGGACTGCCAGAAACAAACATATGAAGCCCTTTGCTACAACATGGGGTTTATGTACTCTTCCTCGCAGCGAGATGAGGACGCACTAATCACGTTACGCATGCGTATACAAGGGGAACGGGAATCAGTCGCCATGTATGGACTTGACCTTCAAAACTTAGTGGACAAAGCGTTCCCGGAGGTCGAAGGCGAACAACGTGACGCGTTGCTACAAAAATTCCTGCGACAAGGACTGAGAAAAGAATTAAAGTCTTGCGTAATAGGGAAGACTTACCCGTCTTTCAAGCATATGATGGACAAGCTTAAGTATAAAGAAGACGCCATCATAGCGTCCCAAAAGGAAGTTATTGGAGTACCGGTTCGCAAAAGCAGCCGGTCCAAGACAGTAAATTGCATATCACAAGGCGCTGAAAACACGCAACTAGTGGATCAGATCCGTGAGGCCTTGGATGAGAACAAGCGCACCTCAGCTGGTAGCGACGCCACTATCGCTCGGCTTATTGATCTGCTAGATAAGCGCACAGAGCAACACCAGTTAAATGCAATGATGCAGAATAATGGAGCACCGCAG